>JASCZI010000007.1:33163-55481 GCA_036250425.1 Stylosanthes scabra
CATTGATCTCCTTCATACTTTGCTTCGTTTTTTGTTTTCTGTATTCATTTCTACTTATTTCTTCATTTTCTTTTCTGCAGATGGGTTTTGTTAGAAGTTCTTGATAAGGTTTCACCTGGGTCTGTCAATTGGAAGCAGGCAACAAAGCCTCCTATACAGATGCCATTTCGAAAAGTTGAGAACTGCAACCAAGTTATAAAGATTGGGAAGGAGCTGAACTTTTCTTTAGTGAATGTTGCTGGCAATGATATTGTGCAGGGGAATAAGAAGCTATTACTAGGTCAGTTCCACTTTAATAGCTTACTTGGGTTCTGTTTTTCTTCATTCCTTGAATATCTTGGTGGATGATTGCATTTTTTTATCCTGCCTCTTCTTTCTTTTCGATCTGCCAACTGAAGTATAACCACTGGTTGGGGGAGGGGTTGATGGTGTTAGGATGTGGTACTGTTGCTTTGTAATTATGATAATGTTAGGATGTGGTACTGTTGCTTTGTAATTATGATGGTGTTAGGATGTGGTACTGTTGCTTTGTAATTATTTTGTTTATTTATTCCCATCTAATCCTAGGGAGAATCATCTTCTCCTCTATTTTCCACAGCCTTTTTGTGGCAGCTGATGAGGTTTACTATGCTTCAACTTCTGAAAAATTTGAGATCTCACTCCCAAGGTAAAGAGATTACTGATGCTGATATTCTGAACTGGGCAAACAATAAAGTGAAAAAAGCAAAAAGAACTTCACAGATGGAGAGTTTCAAGGTAATCAAGCAAAAAATTTTCAGTTATAAGTTGCCGATATTTTATTATGAATCCACATATGCATGCATTCTAACCTAGCTCCCAAAATCTTTTTAACTAAAGATAAATGTTTAAGAATTCTGTGTGAGGAAGAGGAATAATTAAAACTCTTTAATGTTTATGACAACAGAAGGAGGTCATAAGTCATAATAATTCCTTCAATGTTAAATTGCAACTTGTAGCTTTATTGTGCCCCCCCTTTTTTTTATCAGGATAAAAATCTTTCCAATGGTATCTTCTTCCTTGATCTTCTCACTGCTGTGGAGCCAAGGGTGGTCAACTGGAGTCTTGTTACTAAAGGGGAGACTGGTAATGTTAACTTGTCCATGGTCAAGAAACTGAGGCTAGCTAGAATTTAGTTTACAACTCTGAACTTTTTTTTATTGAGCATTACATTGAACTATGGCAATGTTATGTGATGTGAATAGAGTATCTTACAACAAACTGTAGTATTCAAATTTCTGTTGCTTGAATTGCAGAGGAAGATAAGAAGATGAATGCAACATATATAATCAGTGTTGCCCGAAAACTTGGGTGTTCCATTTACCTGTTACCTGAAGACATAATAGAGGTAATGTCAACAATGTTTCAAATAATTTTAGTAGTAGTTTCGCTAGCATTATAAGAAGTCAATTTCCATGATTTTATCCAATGTGATAAATGTTGTTTGAAGCACTACTTGTCTCTAATATATGATAGACCAGAAGTCAGTATTGAGAGGGATGTTTAGTTTAAATCATTGCTTAACATTGTTTGGTTAAAGATCAAAAGTAGATCCTTGGTCAAATGTTATGTAGATAGGGTTTTCAATCCTCAGATAAGTAGCGGATCAATGCTTAGTCGCTTAGCCGGATTCCTTTGGGTTGCTTATTTTATGTTTGCACTTGACAGGTCAACCAGAAGATGATACTAATTTTAACTGCTAGCATCATGTATTGGAGCATGCAGAAACATTACGAAAGTGTCACCCCAGAGGCTACTTCACCTGAAGCTGGAGAAAACCAAACAGACACAGATTTAGCTAATGAGGTGTCCGATTTAGCCATTGATGAAAGCTCTTAGAAACCACCGCTGACGTTGAAGAAAGACTCAGCCCTTCAGTAAAACATTCTCTATAGCATGAGTAAAAAATATAAATTCATTTTTGTTTATAGAACAAAGGGAAAATGCCATCTTGTAAATTTTCTCGTTTAGACCTTTTTAGTAGTTAGGTATATTCTTTCGTTAAAATAACATGCAATTTTTCCCAATAACAAGATGGGAGGGAGGCATCGTTTTATTCTTCAATTTACAGTTTTTTCTTTGTAGACAAAGTTTGGTAGCCAAGGTTTCTCTTCGTGTATGCATTGAGAAACAGGTTAATTGAATGATATGAACTTCTGATTATACATTTCATTTTACTGTATGCTATTTTGAGACCATGTTTGCCGACTTTACCTTATTTTTTCAACTTTGTTATAGTTTTCTTACTTACTCCATACCTAATAAGTGGATATCGCCGTTACAATTAGGACAATTCTACTACGAAGAGGTTTTGTCATGCATTCAATGAAGATCACTCGTTACTTTTATTTTAAAAATAAAATAAAATAAATATTTTACATCATAACAATCCAATCATTTATCCTATAAAATCTTCATCTCTTCGTCGTTATTCCTCTTCACCATAGCAAGCACCTTACAATTATGATGAGACTTGTTTTGAAGATATAATTGCTGATCATGTAGGCTAATTCACCCGTGGAAGTAGCATGTTCCTTTTTTGCTAAACTTTACCCGAAATGTCACTTCATTAGTATTACATTTTAATGATTGTATCCAAAATGATTTGCCAAGTTTATAAACGTAGCAGGCCAATAGTTTCAGCAAAACAATTAGAGATGCACCAATTGGGCAATTGGATTGCTGACATATGTGTTGCTATTGTTAGAAAAATTAAATATTAAAAACAAGTGTTAACAGAGTTATCAAATAAGTATTGATCGTTCTTAATTTCCGTTAAGTCGTTTAGTAGTAGCACTGGACATTCTAGATGAAACTGGCGACATCTCACCTTAAAATAAATTTTCATCTAGTATAGTTTTTTTTGGAAAATCATTCACAAATAAATCTTCTGTGAAGTGATCTGGTATATATAAGGGCATATATATATTTCCTAAGTGCAACCGTATTTTTATCATAAAATTTGTTTATTGCACTCGAAGATGTTGAGATAAAGAGTGACTGTAGAGATTTTCCAGAACTTTTTGCACTTCAAAATTTTACAGACCAGAGACCACCTTTTTATTTGACTAGTATAAATTAAATTCAATTCCTCTATTTCGCTATAGCAATATGTGCGTAGTTTCGATATACCTCAAACTCAAAAGGTGTGAATGTAATTTACTTACCCTTGTTCAGTTGTTTGTTTCTGGTTAGAAAATACCAAGTACTGGAAAGATCAATCTAACCAAATTTAAACTTTAAGAGGTGCAAATGGCTTGTTAATAATGTAAATTCAGGGGAGTGAAATAGCACAATGTCCTAAATTGACATTGATTCACATTATAACAGTAATAGTTAAGTTATGAAGGTATTCAAATTTACAATTCTGACCTACATGACTGATACAAGCATCCTGAAAACAAGAGGGCTAGATTCATGCCCCCATTACCCAATAAGAACTTAAATTCAAGCATTCTCTGCTTTGAGGCAGCAGACCCTACTAGGAATTAGGATAGCATGGTTCAAACATTTCTCATATTAACTTAGACCGAGACACAAATACAATGGCGAATACTATTTATCCTCCATTTTAAACGACTCTAACCGTCTGATTCTTTCATCAAGCTCCTTCATCACTTCCGGTTCTTGCTTCTTCCTTTGCTTTGATATTGTATTGGTTGTCATGGAACCTATCTTGTCAAATGCCACCTGCAAAGTGCAAGCAAAATAACAATCACCAAAAGACAATGATATCTAGAAGCCATTCAAAGAAACACAATGGTGAAAGTTGTCATACTGTTAGCAAATCATCTGGATCAAATAGGTGATGAGTAGTCCTTTGCAGAATGTTGATTACTTCGCCAACATGATGTGTTAGAAGTAACTCATCTTCCTTCATCTGCACTTGGAGGTTTTAAAATTATTAAAACATCTCTTCGATGAAGTAATGTATACTCCTCTATGTGTTTTAATGGATGAATAGAAAAGAACAAAAAGGCTGCACAATATGTACCTTAAATATTGCTAAGGCGACATTAAACATAACCTGAGCTCCTTCATAGAAGATAACATCCCAGACTCGCAGAGTCGTCTGTTTCATGAAACAAGTGTTAATATTGGAGGAATTGAACATTGTCAATGCATACATTGATGGCATATTGTTCTCACCTCAGAAGGTAGGCTCTTTGAAAAGAGGCAAAGGAACCACTCAGTGGACACAAGGGAAACATCAAATTCCAAAGATTCCAAATGAGTTGCTATCCTGCATTTCCATATTTTTCAGAAGATACTAGCAAGTTGCAAACTAGTATACGATACACAAATTAATTAATCAAATTTTAGTACCTTGGGCACTTTTTACTGAGTAAATCTTTAAAAACTCTCTGTTCAACATGGCATCCTGATAAGTTGTTAGTGTAACAATCACTAACCAGGACATTTTCTAACAAGACAGCAAGCATCCAAAATGCTTCTTCTTCTGTCTTCATGACAAGCAACAACAGTGCTGCAACATAATTTAATCCCTGAGGAAATAATATTCAACAGTCAATAATTAAGAATAAGTTCAGAGGTATGTATTTACAATTTTTCTTCAAGATAAGCCACATATTATCGTTAACTTTAATTTTCACTAAAAAAAAATGTATTATAGGTAGACATAGAAGCTTTAATTTTGGAGAGGAAAGAAGCTGCATCATTCAAGTTACCAATTCTTAAAAATTTGACTTCTAAGGCCAGGAGAAGAATAGATCAAATGAATAACAAAGATATTTAGTATCAAATTCTAAGTTATCAGAGCTTTGTCTTCCGTATGAGGGGGAAAATAATTCAGCATAAGAAGGAAGAGCAAATCAAACCCACCTGACAATATCCAACATCAGAATCACGGAAAGAATAAACAACAAGAACACGTCGAAGAGCAGCATGTCCCTCGGGAGTGTCCAACCATGGATGACCAGGAAAGGTCCGAGGCAGATCCTGTACAGATGCATAAAGAATTATAAGAGAAATATAATCCTTAATTTTAACATTCATAAAAGTTCTAATAGTTCTGAAATAACATCAATAACAATAACCATTTGAATGGCCACTATAAGCACCCTAACTTCCCTTTAGACCTTTACAAAATATAAAAGCCTATGCAAAGTTGATACATAGTCTTCAAACTGTACTGAATATCACACAAATTCCACTCTTTTTCCTGATCAACATATACTCAAAGCTGCATTTTGGCTCAACTGAATTCATACACTAAAGATCATGTAAACTCTTTGCAGAAGCCCAAGTTAATGCATCCTGCAATAATGCAAGGTTATAGATATACAGCTTACAAAAGCTTTGACTATCACGGATCTTTCTTGATTTTCTTTTATCATCAATAAGTAATAAGTATCGTCATCCAACAAAACCAGCAGCGAGATTTGTCCAAAAGTCTTCTCATATGGCACACAGTGTAAATTTTAGAATCAAATTCAATGAATTCTTTCCTCTGACATTGCAAAAATCAGAAATGAATATCAATGATCCTACATCTGTAATTTTCTTATCATCCAAAAGAAAGCCAACAAAGCCACATGGGTTATACTTATGCCTACATCTCAAAGCAAACAAAACTAAAGCCAAGTGAATGATGATCATAAAAATGAGAGAGGATGAAGAACTCACATGATCAATCTGTCGGGTAGCAGGGGTAACTTTGCCCTCAACTGCTTTGGTCAAATCTTCATAATAGCTATCAGGGACAGTGGATTTTTTCTTTGCAGCACCAGACAATGAAAACCAAACCTTAGGCCTAAGAACTGGGGGAATCCCCTTCCTGATGATCTTCTTCAAAGTGAGGGCATTAGCCAGAGCTGAGAATTTCAATGAAGATTTGAGAGCATTCCCTTGTCCTATGATGGTGTGAAGATACCAATTTGCCCCTTTGCTGGCTTCCAATGCCCACCACACCCTACCCTGCTGCCTCACCTTCTCCCTCACCTCGTTCAAGACATTAACATCATCCACATTCCCTTCCACTGTGAAACCATAAAGGTCTTGGAATTTCACAGTCAGATTTGCCCTCCTTGAATGGATGCTTGGCCTCAAAACTGCAATTTGAGATTGGTATTCAAAGGCAAGGTCTATTTTGCTTTTTGTTCCAAACATCTTCTAATCTTGTTTCACAGATCAACCAAGATGATGGGGCTAAAAGAGGGGAATAGGTTTTTTGTTTTGAATAGGAAAAGATAGGGACCTCGTCAAATGAACCCTTACTAGTCTGAAACCGTGAAATGGTCCAGTTTGGGGACCTTGATGCTAGAGATTAGGTGAATCGAGGCTCAAAATTTTTCAACAAGATTCAAAATTTACAAGAAAAACGAACACTTTTCTACAATTTGGTGTACACGTTTTACATAATCAGAAAACTTGAGCTGGAATCTCTTTCGAAACCGGTAGATTAATATACACGAAAGGGAAAAAAGAAAAAAAAGGAATTGAATTGTGAAGAGATAATATTGAGAGTGAGGAGACCCAGAAAAAACAAAAATAGAATAAAAAATAAAATAAAATAAAATAAAGGAAAGGGGTAAAAAACCCAGAGAAAAAGTAGATGTTTTTAAGAGGAAAGAATGTGAGGGGGAGAGAGAAAGAGTGGTGAAATGAATAAGAAGAGAAGAGAAAAGGGGATCCGGAAATGTAGGGAGCAGGGAGGGGGAGAGTGTGACAGGGGTGGCTGAGTTGTGTGCTGTTTGTGGTACCTTCCGCTCTCTGCTGTGTCCTGTTAGTCGGTATTACTGTTAACCTATCCAATCCTTTTTTCTTTTCTTTTCTTTTCTTTTTATTAGAATGTTGTTTTGCTTCATCATTCTTTATCAACATTTTGACTTGAGTAAATATATCATAATTCATTAAAATAACCTTCACCAATCACCACCTCTGAATTGACCTATATCCACTTCAAATTTCCATTTTTCTAATCATATATTATTTATAGTAAATCTATCATATAAAATAGATTTTTTCAAATAAATAAATATTTAATTTAGTGTATATTTCAAATTATAATTTTTATTCAAATATTAATTGAAAATTGAATTAATTAAACATATAATTATTTTATGTGTTAACAAATAATTTACCTTTTAATTTTTTTTAAAAAAATACATGAAACGATGGCCTATTATTGTCATGGCTTATATACAGAAACAATTAGGGATGTATTATTAACTATTAAGTGAAATGCAAGTATATTAAAACAATATGCATGTGCTAAATAATAGGTTGAATATTGTTTATCCCACATAAGTCATAACGCGCAGAGGATTACTTACGAGTTACGACTTACGATGATTAATGAATAAACAAATTTCTTAGGAAAAACTATATTTTATTTTATATATTTACAAATATACCATGATTCATATGTTTCATCTTGCTATCCATTAGGCACTAAAATTGGTAAATGCAAAAAGAGAGAAGGGCAATTTGAGAAAAGAAGAAGTTAGGACGCGTTTGTTTGTTGTCATATTTTTGCAATAATATAGTTTCGTTGTTGCGAGTTGCGACCCACAAAATGATTGTTTGTATTCGGTAATTGGTTTCACACGTGCCAAATGGAACAAATCACGTGTGCCAGATGATTGCTCTAAAACAATTTCAATTTCAATGAGTGATTGAGTGGTGACTCGTGATCCTTGTGAGATGGGCCGGCTTATTTCTTGGCCCGGGCCGGCTGCCTTCATGTCATGTCCATGTGGGTCCCAACTCCAAGTGCTTCTTCAGTTTATATACTTGATACAGTACTCTTATCAACATCAAAATATTTTATTTTACTTTACTTAGCTTTATGAGTATTTATTGAAGGATAATATCCACACATATACTTTAACAAAAGTATATATTATTTCAAGTTACCAGACAACGTAACGCCTTAAACTCACATGTTCTGAGGACAGTCATTAAGTATAATAATCGCTAAGTAAGCTTTGCTTTTCACAAAAACATTAGTAATTTTCATTTCACTAAATTTAGGTTTGTTTATTAGAAAATTATTATATGTAACATATAGTAACTACTTTAATCTAGGTAGTATCTTTGGTTTATGAGATTAATCTTTGAAAATATTTGTTTTCGTCAATTTAGTTCCTAAAAACCAATTCATAATATGTCCTACTTAAGAAGTTAAAATGAATGATTATGCGAAGATACGTATATTTTCAGAGAAGAAAATGCAAATTAAATGTAAATAACTTTTCCTAACAGAGAAGACCTGAGTTTTGTGTGCTTCGGCTAACAACATATTGGTTTAAGTTATGACTATGTGTGGGAGAATAAAAGAAAGACTATTAGGAAACTTATTACTACTTCTGAATCAAAAGTTTTCCAGACATATAAGTTGATATATATAATGTCCTCAAGAAAAATCAACTTCACTTGGAATAGAGCAAAATTTATACTGGTAATACGGTAATAAATGGATGTTTTGCCATGCTAAAGAATACACGTGACCTCTTTCAAAAGTATGATTAAAATTAGAAAAGCCATTTACTGTTTTATATGTGTCTGTATTGATTAATTTGGGTATAGGCTCGCAGTAGAAATAAAAGAGGTGAGTATTATAACATACACGTGTTTGCAACAACCACCCACCCCCTTCCTTTGCTACAAAGACAAACACCATTCGCGTCCTATTATTATGCTATGTAGAGAGCCGTACAGGTAAAGCAAATAATAATTTTGTAATCTCTTTTGAAAATATATTACCGGATTAATATGCATATAAGATATATACAGTTCAATCTTAGTTTTCTTTCCGGATCTACATCTTTAATTTTTGGTTGGTTGGAAGGGTTATAGCGTAGTCTTTAATTAGTATATATCATCTTCCTTTTATTGTTGTAGTGTAGCTACCTAATCTATTATATATTATGGCATGATAAGTATTTATTTGTATGTGGCAGCTATAGATATTTTAATTTGTATCATCTCTTTAATAATACTCTCCTTGTGCATACGTGGTTGTGCTGCGAATCATATTCACATACATAAACCGATGATGATGATGACAACCACCATACAACATGCATGCTACACTCATATACCGCGCCTTCAAATTCAAATTTCACTCTCATGTTTCAACTGAAACGCATCTACCATATTATTTTATTCAACTAGTTTAACCCTTCACTACTCTCACTCTCTCGGTCTCAACTCCATGATTTTAGTTTTTTTTTTTTTTGTCATTCTCCATGATTTTACTTTGTATCACAAAACCAAGGCATTTATATGAGGTTTTTCTTTTTTTTTTGTATTAAGGTTTTTTCTTTTTATACACTAACTTTGGACTTATATTTTTTTTAGGGTTGACATGAGTCTAGGCTTCAAGCAAACTGATAAACATTGTGTACACTAAGCCCAAGTTAAGCCCAACATTGCAGAGCTGAGCCCATCAAGCTTATAGAATGTTGGACCATATTGGTCAATGCACGTACAAAGATGTAGCTGTACAAAGTAGATTGATCCAAGCTAAGGGAGGAATTCAAATAAGAAGTATGTTTAGATGCCCAAAAAAAAAAAGTTTGCTTTTGGAGTTTCATAGTTGCATCCATCTCCGGTAGGTGTCGTCTCATCCTAACCAACCATTCTAATTCTTCTTGCTTCAAGTGTCAAGACTACTTTAAGTGTTTACAATTCTGCCATATATTTACAAATTAATATTAACATGAATTTAATTAAATAATTGAATAACATATATATAATAAAAGTCATAAATGGACGGCAGAATATATATACATATTGGATGGGTGAGTGAATAAGTGATGACAAAAATAAGTCACTATCTGGAAACTAATTAAGATCAACATTCGCATGCATCATCAGTTAGACCAATTAACTTGAATTTTCTTTCTGTGCAGCTACCTAGTAAGTAGTAAGTAGTAACATTCAATTTCAATATATATACATATATTGTTGAATGGTGAGCATTAAATATCCAAATTAAACAAGAGAGGAGGAATGGCGGAGGGTGAGGAAGTAGTAGTGGTATCTGACGAAGAAGCGTTCTTGTTTGCCATGGAACTAGCGGGTGCCTCAGCGGTTCCCATGGTGCTGAGATCAGCGTTGGAGCTCGGTATCATAGACACCATAGCTAAAGCTGGCCCCGGAGCATTCCTTTCAGTTGATGGAATAGTTTCTCAGCTCCCAACAACAATAAACAACCCTGATGCACCCGCCTTGCTTGACCGCATGTTGAAGCTTCTAGCAAGCTTCAAGATCCTGACTTGCAGGCTCCGTGGTGACGGTGATGAGAGGCAGTACCAGTACGGTGTGTCCCCTTTGGCGAAGTACTTTGTGAACAACCGTGATGGTTTCTCTTTGGTTCCTTCTTTTCTCATGCAACATCACAAAGTCCTTAAGGACATGTGGTATGTATGCCACTACTCCTCATCTTTAACTTGATATCACAATTTTGCTGATTAGAATTTCCTATTAATTAACTACTTGGAATGATATATATAGGTATCATTTGACAGATTCAGTAAGGGAGGGTGGGCTTCCATTCGACAATGCTTATGGAATGACTTCGTTTGAGTTTCACAGCGTAAATCCAAGATTCAACGAGGTTTTCAACAACGGCATGTCCAATCACTCCACCATCATAATGCATAAGATTCTAGAGAATTACAATGGCTTTGAGGGTCTCCAATCTCTTGTTGATGTTGGTGGTGGCACTGGGGCTGTTATTAACATGATTCACTCCAAATATCCAAACATGAAGGCTATTAATTTTGACTTACCCCATGTCATCAAGGAAGCTCCCTCATATGAAGGCGTCCACCATGTTGGTGGAGACATGTTTCTTAGTGTTCCAAAAGCAGATGCTATTTTCATGAAGGTACTACTACTAAATAAGTAATAAATAATTCACTCGCTCTTTGATTGAAATCAATTAATTAAACTTAAGATCTGAACCTTATTGCATGGCAGTGGATATGTCACGACTGGAACGACGAGCAATGTGTGAAGCTTCTGAAGAATTGCTATGAATCGCTTCCCGATGAGAAGGGGAAGGTGATATTGGCTGAATGCATCATCCCGGTGGCTCCGGAGGGTAGTGCGGCGGCCAAGACGGTGTTTCAGACGGATGTGATAATGTTGTGCCATAGCTCGGGTGGAAGAGAGAGGACCCAGAAAGAGTATGAAGCGTTGGCGAAGAGTGCTGGATTCCATGGTTTCCGAGTTGCTTGCTCTGCTTTCAACATGCATGTCATGGAATTCCTTAAGAAGCCTTCAAAATAAAACAAAATGTCATGGTCATGGAATTCAATTTCCACATTACAGTGTTGTGGTGTTGTTGTATTCATAATTCATAATAAATTAAAGATTACCGTTTACCAGTATTTGTTTTGACGAGTTCTCTACTTCTCTCTGCTCTGCTTTCTATTTTAGATTCAACAAACGAGATTTGTGATTGATAGATAAAACTCTCACACACGTGCTCTCCAACTACAACCAATCTATCCTATCTGATGCAATTTACGTAACTCCACATTCACCTATCTAGTATCTACTGTACTTGACCTTCTATTTACGAATAAACAGTCTACGAATCAATTTTTTCAGCTGATTTTTTAAAAAAAAAAAATTGAATGAAAGAAAAATTAAAATTTTTAGGAGAATAAAAAGTAAAAACTGGCCTTTAGTATATTTAATAATAAGAAATAATAAATAAAAAATATATTAAGGAAGGAAAATTTAGGGCGATAAGATAAGATTTATTAGGGAAAGTAAAGATGGTAAGGTGAAAGGGGTTAGGAATCCATCCAACGTGTGGACTTAGTATTGGAGATATGAGGTGCACCGTCCAATGAGAGACTGACACATATGAAACCCCAAAACTAGCTAAACGACGACGTTTCGAGATTCACTTAACAGTAACACGACACTTCGCAGCTCCGATGAAAGAGAAAATCAAAAGCACTTCAACTTCAACGCTGTTGCCTCTCTCAAACACAAACAAAATCCCTGCTCTCTCTCTCTCGTTCTAAATCCTACTAAGGTATCTCGATTTTTTTCAACCCCCTCTTTATTAATGTATTTATATATATATATATATTTTGTTGTTGTAGATTATTGTGTTTGAAATCAAATTAGGAACATAAAGTGATTGAAGGGGAATTTGATTGTTGGATGCAGATGGGGTTATGGCATGTAATGGGGTTGGCGCTAATTGTGGCGTTATGGAACCTTAGGGGTTCAGAGGGGATCAGATTCGTTATAGACAGGGAAGAGTGCTTCTCCCACGATGTCAAATACGAGGGTGACACCGTTCATGTCTCCTTCGTTGTTATTAAGGCTGATTCTCCCTGGCATTACGGTAACGACGGTGTCGATCTCGTGGTATGTTTCTTTTTTTCTTTTTTATTAGGGATCCACCCATTTATTTTTCTATCTACCACAATGTTTTTTTAGCTATCACCTTCTCATTCCAATTCTCTCTACTTTAGGGTTCTCTTGGAACACAATAGCTACTCTTAGTTTGTAATGCTTTTTCTTGTGTATGCCTCTTGATCTTGGAGGGATTGCACACTCAACACGCCATTCATAATTCATGCTTTAGACATGTTATGCATTTTTATGTTAGATAGAAGTGGAACCTTGTTACTCAAGCCCATAATGTTTGAATTTTCAGATACAAGGACCTTCTGGTGAACAAATTCATGATTACCGTGACAAGATCAGTGAAAAGTTTGAGTTTGTAGCTCATAAATCAGGTGTCCACAAATTCTGCTTCAACAACAAGTCTCCTTACCACGAAACCATTGATTTCGATGTACATGTTGGTCACTTCTCTTACTTCGAGCAACATGCCAAGGATGGTAAATGCCTCTCCTCTGCTATTACCTTCACTCATTCTTACTTGTTATTTGTAAAGCATTGCTAGTTACAACCCTTTGCTGCTGTGATTTGATTGCTTGCAGAGCATTTCAACCCTTTGCTGGAGCAGATACAGAAGTTGGAGGAAGCTCTTTACAACATTCAGTTTGAACAGCATTGGTTGGAGGCACAGACTGACCGCCAAGCAATAGGTAAAATTAATTCCTTTCAACAATCAAACCATATATAGCACATTTGTTTTGCTCTTCCCGTTCCTTATATATATTCATGGTGGAATGGAATGCAGTGAATGATGCAATGAGCAGAAGAGCAGTACACAAGGCAATTTTTGAATCAGCAGCACTAATTGGAGCAAGTGCACTACAAGTCTACCTTCTGCAGCGATTGTTTGAAAGAAAGCTTGGAACCTCCAGAGTTTAAGATAGGATACAACTCAATCTCATTGGACCCTGCCTGTAATATTATTACAAATGAACACCTTGTTTTTACCTTTTTAATTTTGTTTCTTCCATCTTATGGATAATCTATTTCTAGATATTCACTTCTCCTAATAGCCTAATACCTTTGGAAACATGTTATTTATTTTTATCAATACACTTGATTCTTGGCAAAATCATCTTCCAATACACAATAATACCCTTCATCTCTCCGGCTAGTTCAGAATGATATTTTCATTCGGAATCACAATTTAAATGCAGTAGCATTACCATTTTTATTCTGTTAGCTTAAGACTATAATGTTGAAATTGAAATTGAAACCTTGATAAAAATATTCTGTTGCTGCGGTGGTAGGAAATGAAATGAAAGTCGTTGCAGTCACACAATGATAATAATATTGAAAAAGGGACTTGTGATATACTAAATATTTGTATGTGGTAACAGAAAAAACTGCAATTACAAGGTAAACCATAAGTTGACTCATTAATAGAATTACCATTGAAAGATTGGTTAAAGTAGTAATCAAACTTTTGATATTAAGTAAATGAATAATTCAGCAAATAGTGTAAGAATTGGAAATGGAAAGTGATTAGAGGTTTGAGGTTGAACAAGTACATAAACATAATAGAGTGTAGAGTAGATGCGATAAGCAAAGACGAAAAAGAAAAGAGTAGGGTTCAATAAATAAATAAGGTTTATGGTTTACACGCTCCAACAAGCATTGAACAAATACGTTACAATATTTGTTTGTTTATTATGAATATTGTGTGTCTCAACTCTCAAGTCTCAACCATAATTACACTTGTTTTAATGGCAGCAAAGTGGTGATGGATTCCTTAGGTAGCTCCGGTGTCGAGACGTGGTATATCCGTATTATTCAGAAGAGGTTATGCAGCACAACCATTTTTTGTTCTGCGAATTGCGAAAGGACAAATATTAAGTAAAGTTGAAATGAGATGGAAGGGAAATAAAGGAGAAGAAGATGAAGAATAAAAAACATACAGAATGAGGCTTTCCAAGAACAACATGATGAGGTGGTTTGGAAGAAGGAGCAGGAGCAGGAGCAGCAGCACCCTTCTTCTCGTTCCTGGCTTTGTTGAAGATAACGGTGAAACCTTCCGCAGATGCTGGATCGTTGACATCCCATTCCCCGAACTTGGGCAATGGCCTTCCACCCTCCTCTGACTCCTGTTTATGTATGAAATGGATCATCATCAAACACCAATAATCAGATCAAACAAAAAGAGAGATAGAGAGGATAGCTTACCGCCATGCGTGAAGAATATTGAATTGAAGGTCTCGATGAGAAGAAATGGTTGTTATTGGATAGTGGAAGTGGATACCGTATACTATTAGTATTGCTTTCCAGCTGTTAAACACCCCCCACGACCCCCCTTTTATTTTATTTTATTTTTTTCTTATCAAAATATATCTCATATTTTTTTTTAACAATTCTACTTAAAACGCAAATTTCTTAGGTGTTTCTATAAATCTATCAACTTATCCAGCAATAAAAATTTAACATGACATGTTATTACTTTTTTTTTATAGGATCATCAACTTAATTAAAAAGATGGAAGGAACATATGCCTTGCTTAAACAGAAATGAGAGTTTGTTCCCCCCACCATTGACATTGACCCATTTTTTGGCTTCGGAGAGACGGATCCATGTGATAAGATTTTCATTTTAATTATGGCTCATATTTTCTGCTAATTATAATATTTATTATAGCATTCAAAAAGTAATTACTAACTAGAGTTTCCAGTGTAAAGTTGAAGAGACAAGATAGAGAGGAATGTGAATTGTTACGTTATTGGATCACAAGTACAACAAACAAGAAATAATTACAATTATTCATATTAGTTACACCAAAACCAATAGTTTGAGTGTGCAACTTAGCAACCAAGCACAACATAAAGAAAAGAATGAAGGATTATGGAAAACAGAAGAGATAGTTCATAGTGTGTGTGTGTTATATGCATTTGGATTGGATTCAAACGCTGGCAGAAGCATTGTCTGGCTTGAAATAAGGCGGAGGGATGGCACCGGCACCGGGGGGAGGAGTAGGCATGCCATAGACTTGAGGGTTGGTTTGGACATCACGCCTTCCCCTGTGCCTTCCGAAGAAGTAACATCCAAAGCCCAGAATGAAGCAGAAAAGAATAAGAGGCAGAGATATCACCACCACCATACCCATTGTCTTTACTATTTGATTTGTTCCTTCAATTTCAAACAAGTGCTGGATGAAGTGAGTGAGAGTATGTATTTGCACTTTGCAGTATTGCTATTTATTCATCAACATCAAGTGCTGCCTAGCTTTGCTGGCATCCATGGCCTTAACGTTCAACTTTGTAACGGTCGCATTTTCTTTGTCCCCACCATCAATCAATCCATTTTTTTAAGACTTAATCTACATCTATCTAATTCGCTTTGTCGCTTTAACACTTGCATCACTTACACATCCAACTGCAACGAATCATATTCCCTTGCATTTGCAATTCATGTGAACTCTACTAGCCTTTACATTTTAAAAATCATGTAAATGATTGATTCCTCAGGCTTTTCCAATTATCAATTTTATTCAAATTAAAATTAATGTATTTTTTTCAACTTTAAGCCACATACAATTTGTTTACTTAACATTCTGCATCACCAAGCTCGACTTCTGCAAATCACCATTATTGACGAAAGTACTAATAGAAAGTTCAACTTTTTAGTTTCTTACATCTTCTAAAATATAAGAGTTAAGGTATATACATAACTTTTAAATTTTAAGGGAAATATATTGTTTGGGCTAACTTCATCAGCTCAAATACAAGATAAACCATATTTTGTTGCTACTTTTACTATTTTGGAAACCCTTTCTCCATCCCTAAAATTTGTTAATGTGATTAACTCCAATTGTCGATCCCGTTCCTGTGTTTAGGTACATCACTTTGAATATTTTTTTATATTAGAGTTTTCTACGAGTTTCATGAGTAGGATTAGTTAACTAAGTATGATAGTAGATAACTACAACAACAACAAATTAGAACATCATTTCAGTTCCAAACACATTCATAAATCATAACAAGCACAACCATCTATGTAATCTCAGGTATGAAGAATGGTCCATCTAAAGCAAGATACACCAGAAACTTATTGCAGGAAAACAAAAAATACAACATTTCTTTAGCTAAATTCCGCTCCACTCTATGCTTTGTGTCCTGGTGGTCAGTTTGAAACTTGCGTGAACCTTGCTAAAGAGGAACTAATAGTTTCTGGAACTATGCTCAAATGCTGGCTCTAAAAGGGCATATACTGAACCTGAAAAGTGGTTTATACAAGCTCCACAACAAGGGCAGATCCACCACCTCCTCCATTGCAAATGCCACCTACTCCGTATTTCCCATTTTTCTGCTTGAGTACCTGCATGCAGAGAGCATTTAGACCAATTGAATTCTAAAAAATAATATCAAATGAAGCTATAAACAAAAACATACCCCCAAAAGTGTCACCAGAATACGGGCACCACTGCAACCTAGAGGATGACCCAAAGCCACAGATCCACCATGAACATTTACCTTATCCTGCAAAATAATAGTTACATGAGCGAATGCAAGAAAATTTTAGAGCTGGCTACAGTGAAGGCAAATTATGGACTACAATGTAACATCTTCGACACTTAACATCTTCGACACAGTAAAGAGGGGTTTAGAGGTTACATTTAAAGTATTCCACAAAGACCTGAAAGGGTTACTATTTGAACATTATAACAAGGCCTAATAACTCACTGAAGGAATTCCAAGAAGTTTCTGATTTGCAAGAGCCACAACCTGAAATCAACAATGTGAATTAAAATTTATGGCAACATAAGTTGGAAAGCATAATAAGACTGAAGTACAGTCATGAAACCCTACTGAGAAAGCTTCATTGATTTCGTAAAAATCAATTTGCGATGCCTCCAAGCCAGCTCTGGAAATAGCTTTGGGAATTGCAAGGGCAGGAGCTGTTGTAAACAACTCTGGTGCCTGCACAGATCAACCTCATATGAGCATTAAGTTATACAAGTAATATACTAAATACAACAAGGGACAAAATAAATACCAACATTTTTTAGCCTAAAGGTCTAGTTCATATTTAAAAATATATTTTTTATGTACCTGAGCGGCATCAGCATATCCAGTGACCTTTGCAATAACTTGAAGCCCAAGCTTCAGTGCCTTCTCTCCACTAACCAAAACCAATGCAGCAGCACCATCACTGTAAGCAAGAGCAATCACATTTTTATTAGGGTCCAAGGCTCAAACCAAACTAGAGCTTTCAAGAAACATATTTGACATGTCAGCTAAATAGTTAATAGCAACTGGAAGCTTAAGCTAGTGAAAAATCAAGATTTAGTAGATTAATACTCAAGGAAGCATATAATATTAAATAAGGCATTATTACAACTCTGTAACAATGCAATCACTTGCGGTTTGAAGATGATATAGGCAGAAAAATTGTCTATATCAGTTTGTGGTTCCCTTATTTTCCCCACTATATCAACCGAGTCTAAATGGTGAGTTAAATAATTACAATAACTGTCCTGAAGATAATGAATTGTTTCAAAAAACATAATCGGTATAATAATATTAACCTTATGCTAGAAGCATTTCCAGGAGTCACAGAACCTCCACTCTCCTTGAAACTTGGTCTGAGTTTGCGTAACTTAGCAGCATCAAACTGGCATAGTAAGAGGAAATGTATAATCATATATTGGTTTACATTCAAATGATGATGCCGTGATGGACAATAAGTGTTCTATTGAGGTAAAACAAAACTACAAATTCCAATCCTGACTCTTCTTGATGTTTTTAAAAAGAAAAGACAGAGATGTTTTTAGATACAAATATATCTATATAGGCTCACCATGTGTATACAAGGAATATTACCAAAGCTCAAGTAATTTGGATAATTACCTTCCCTGGTCCTTCATCCTTATCGACAAGGATTGATGGTTTTCCCCTTCCACCAGGGACTTCAACTGGAACAATTTCCCATGTAAAGGCACCACTTTCTTGGGAAGCAATTGCACGTTCAAAACTCTGAATTGCATGGTTATCCTGAGGGAAAGACAAAGCCATCAGCACAAAAAATGGCTCCTATAATTATGACCTGATAAGCCTGTGTGAACAGTGATTGGGTCTAAAATTACCATGTCCTCTCTTGTGATTGAATGGTTATCTGCACAGAGTTCAGCACATGATCCCATGTGAACATCGTTATAGACATCCCACAAACCATCTTTTATCATCCCATCAACAATTGTATCATGTCCAAGGCGGGATCCTTTCCTGAATTGACAGCACTGAATCAGTTCATTCCCAACAGACCAGAAAATTCAAATAAAAAAGGTAACAGGCAGTACCTTGCTTCTGTAAGATACTTAGGTGCATTGGACATGCTTTCCATACCACCGGCGACCACAACATCGTTTAAGCCTAATTGAATACTCTGTGAAGCAAGCACGACGGCTGCAATAAGCAGAAGAATTTTAATACCTATGAAGTTTGGAGAGGGAAAAGAGAGCAGAGAGAGAAAGAGAATGCATGAACCTTTCATTCCGGAGGCACAAACTTTGTTGACGGTGGTGCATACGACTGAATTGGGTATTCCTGCTCCTAGAGCTGCTTGTCTCGCAGGAGCTTGGCCCACATTAGCACTGATAACATTTCCAAAGTAGACTTCTTGGACAAGTGATGGATCAACATTTGCTCTTTGGAGAGCAGCTGCACATACATAACACATGAGTTGTTTGTAACGCATGGATCATCACTAAAAAGAGGATTTAGTTTTGTTAGTGGTTACCTTGAATAGCAATAGAGCCGAGCTTGGTGGCAGGTAAAGAAGAGAGGGTACCAACAAAGGCTCCCATTGGAGTGCGAGCAACACCAACAATGCAAACATCTACACAAAGGAATCATATTCAATTGAGATCTCTACATAATGAATAATGAATATATAAGTTGAGTTGAATAGATGGTGACCTCTGGCCTTTATAGATTCTGCAGATGCGGGAGCCATTATTGAGAGAGCAAGATCAAAGTGGAATATGCACCTGATAACATAAAGAGGGGAAAACAAATATTATGAATATGAATGTTTGCTATGCGCAGATCTAAAGGGGGAATGGATGGGTTACCGGTGAAGGAAGGAAGAAAGAGAGGAGTATCACAATTCACAGTCACAGCTCACAGCACACAGTGTCGGATTCTGTCTATATATATATGGCAGCTCCGTCAGGCGTATGAGGCAGGGCACGAGGTGCACGCATTTACGCCTACCTCTATATCCTATTTTATTTTATTCTCACACACTTTTCATGCCTAATCACCACTCTATTAGGTATTTTTCACATTCAATTATAAATTACCAATATTTTGCTATATCATCAATAATCAACAATAATAATAAAGATAATGTAATTTCGTTTTATAAAAGTGGTTTTTTCTTTTGACAGAATAAAAGTGGTTAGACTTTGGAGAACATGAGACTATGAGAGTGCACTGTGGAGTTCAATTACCTAACCGGAGAGAGAGTGAGAAGAAATGAATAAAGAATGCAAGTCATGTGCATGCATTTGCATAATCCAATATAATTACAGATGTAATTGTAGCCCGTGAAGCAGGGGATTATATTTTAATTAATTTGAAATAATCTTTATATGACCGGGCGGCTGCTGTAAGGTAGTAGTATCGTTTTTCTTTGGGATCTGCTATGCTAATTGCTGCTATAAGTCATGTCTGTCATGTCATGTCAAAACTTATAACCGAAATATGTGTCCCCAATCTATTTACTCCTTATTTATTAGCTTTTACTGAATTAGTTAAAGCAGCTTCACGCAACTGGTAGTTGGGGACGGTTCGATGATGGAATCAATGTCAACATTTAATCTAATTTAATTAAACCTCATACAACCCTTCATAATCTCAACTGCTCCTTTAAATGGGATTTCACTAACACACTTCACCATGGAAACTTCCCAATTTTAACCTTTTTCCAAGGCCAAAACTTCATTGGGCCTCTTTTAGTTGATTAAATTTTTATTATGAATATAAATTAATCTAAACAACATCATGATGTTGTGAGGTGAAAATAGGGGGAGGGAAAAAATGAACCTAACCATCAAACTTAGAAAATATATTAGATAGATATAAACCATTTCGTTTTATTACGAAATTGAATAGTATACATGTGATAACTAGGGTTTAACAAGTTGTCAATGATCCTCTGCTCTTATTTCTTAAAATGCTTAGGCTGTCACTTCCAAGTTCCAAATCAAATGGTTGAAAATTTGAAAGTCAACAATGAACCTTATCAACAATATATTTACTATACAAATACTAATTTTCACGGGTCGTGTTCTGTAACATTTATACATATAGCTTGGCAGGCATGCTTGTGTAAAATTTGAAAGGGGAAAAAATTGTGTGTTTTATATAAGAAAATGGAGACCAAGCTAACTTTGCATTAGCCGAAAGAATGGAATGTGTTGGTAAAATAGCAAGCAGCAGTAATCATATCATTTTCTCAAACTTATCAAGCTTCTTCACCCTTTGCATGGATCTCACAAACAATGTCATGAAAACACCTGCATAATTTGAGAAATTTGATAGCAATCAGACACTTGACCATGATTGATTTGGACAATAATGTATATGAATACATAATAAAAGTGACCTGCACCGATGAATGATCCATTTGCAATAGTCCCATTCCCTTGGCTGCTTAAAGTGACACCAAGGTTCAGCAGAGTGCCTCCGAATACAGTATACATAGTAGCCATTTGTAGAATTGTTGCTTTCCTAGCTGCTCTTTCAGACTGCCAAATCAAGTATTTAAAGAAAAAAAGAAATCAGCATAATGTCTACCTCCTAATTAGAAATATTTCAGCTCACTAGGAGAATGCTTGAAACCATGTCATGGTTGAAGAAAATATGCTGACCTCAAGCACCCGGACTCGGAGTTTGAGATCCCCGGTCTCGAGTTGGTTTGTAAACTCTTCTATTTTTTGAACTCTGTACGGCATTGACATGGTATAGGATCTTGCCTGCGGATATTTCAAGAGCCTCAACATTGTAAATTAAATCGGATAAAAAATGCCATTAAAAATTAAAATGCTTCATGTAAGATGTATACATCATCTGCTTGCTTCCTTATCTGCTCTACGATTTGCGGCCCGGTTTGCCGTCTCTGCCTTAAATCTAGAAGTTCCTGTGCATAGGGTGCTGCAATCTTTGCAAACGAGAAATCTGGATTCAGTGTGTACCCTATGCCTGTTACAAAATTTCAAAGTTAATTTATAAAAAATTAAAGCTCTCATTCACTAAGAGAAGTATGATTATGAAAGAAAGAGGAAAAACCTTCAAGTGTTGAAAAGGCCCTGAGAACAAAGGTGAAGGTAGATGGAAAACGGAATGGCTGATCTTGTGCTATAGCAAATAAATCCTGCCACAAAAATTTAATTGTTTTGATTTCGAATAACCAGGTAAGAACACTGATTTTTGCATCAATAAAACAATGAGCTATTGAGATACAAACCTCACCAATGGCAGAAAAAGTCTGTGCCTGATCTGGTGTCTGGTTAAGAAGATTGTTCAAGAAAAACTGGACAGATCTTCTTACCTGCAAGCCAAATGTGGAGATATGAACCATAACATACATCTCAATTGCCTGTTAAACTAAATAATCAAATTAAGGTTCTTACGGCTGATAGGTCCCCTGTAGGTTGAAGTGCTCCTAGGTCTATGAGGCTTTGCATTACCTGCATCACATATATGTCAGATTCTATTTTCTTGTTGGTGAAGAAAGAGCATCATCGGACAACAAGTATCAAGAGTTGAAGACCTTTTTGGCATCTTTTTCATAAACTGCATAGAAAAGTTCAAGCAGTCTCTCTCGAGTAAAAGATTTGATCTCCCCCATCATCCCAAAATCATAATAAATAAGTGCTTCATCCACATCAATAGCCAGATTTCCA
>JASCZI010000007.1:55569-72340 GCA_036250425.1 Stylosanthes scabra
AGTCAAAGCTAATGATTTATTCCCTTGTAGAATAATCAAACCCAGTTTAGAGAAACGGGTGAAACTTATGAACCTGAATCAGGTATGCCTCAATAGCACGCGACGAGATCCTTATTGGATCACAGCCACGCGAAGTTAACACATCCACCTGATTTATCTTGATGCCTGTCCCACAAGTAACAATGTCATAAACCATTCACTGTCTTAAAATGTTGCACAACATGCCATTTTCATTCTGACATAAAGAAAAGAAGCCGGAGGTCAATATGAAAACCTGGTACATACTCCAGCGTCAACACCTTTTTGGCAGTATAATCCCAATATACCAGCTACAAAGGAGAAACATAGTCAAATTAGAATTTCATTGCAAGTTATTTTTAAGTCTTTAGTGTTGCTGCAAGAAACATACAGGTACTCGAACCCACTTCACGTTCCGAAAATCTCTGCGGAACTTGTCTGCATTCTTCCCTTCGTTTATGTAATCAATTTCTTGATACAGAATTCTGCAAAGTAACATGTTCAACATTTTATATGCAATTCGATCCTTGTATTTGTTGTACTAGATGAGATATTGTTGATAATAATATCTGTTCCTCTAAGATTATTACTTACGTTGAACATTCTTCATATATACCAATCCAATCTCTAGTTGGACCCCCTAGAGTCTCACTTTTCTGAAAATACTCTGCAATCAGCTTCAAGTTTTCTGAACAGCACAAGAGAAATGATCAAAATAGCAAACAAAGCAATGCAAGAAAGTTGAAACTCCATCACTGTGTTTTTACTAATAGACATTGTACAAACAATTAAAATAAGGACAACTTACGCAAATCAATGTCGAAAAGCTTCTTCAGACCAGGCCTTTGAACTTTGATGACCACTTTTTCTCCATTATGCAGGATAGCACGATGAACCTAACAACAGTTTCCCATAACAGCATTAAGATAGTTACTGGTTCATATCAATATTCAGAGAAAGTAAGCAGCAGGATGATCTATTGCTACCTGACCAAGACTAGCAGCAGCTATTGGCCGATCTTCAAACTCCCTAAACAGAATGCTAATGGGAGCTCCCAATTCACTCTCTATGAAGTTTTTTGCTTTCTCTGGAGAGAAGGCAGGGACCTTGTCCTGTCAAGAACAATCTTATATTCAGAATACATTGATCTAGACATCAGCACTTAGCAGTTCATGTCAAAGAATATATACCTGCAACTTTGCTAGCTCGTCCACAAATTCACGCGGAAATAGATCTGACCTCGTCGATGATAACTGCCCAAGCTTGATGAAAGTTGGACCAAGCTGCAACACACGCTCCCTCAACCATGATGCTGTTTTCCGCCTTCTGCTTTTCTAAATAAAAATGTGACCAAACAAATTCCATTCAGCAAAGAACAAACACAACAAGACAGCTTTTATTATACTTATGTCTGATTCTGAGTGCTGCAAGAGAGCTAAAAAGGTTTTCTAGCAGCACTGATCAATGAAGTGTAAGAACTAACCTGTTTATCTTCTGTGAAGCCTCCAAAATATGCCCATTTTGCATTGTCCAACAGAACCCGAATCCGCAAAGAAAGCACAAAAGACCAAACATCAATAGATCTCTGCCAAGAACTGTAATTCTCATTGGCCCAACTGAAACCTTCGTCCGAGGGCAAAACCTTGAGCTCCTCTAGTGGTGGAAGTTCTTGAGAGGTTCTTGATTTCACTGTCTTGGTCAAGGGTGGGCTAACATCTCTTTTTACAATAGTTGCTGCTCCATTAACATTTTGCTTTGCACCATTCACTGTCTTCACCTTATCATCTGACAATGTGTTTCTCTTCATTACCTCACTTGCGGGTACCATTCTAACAGCTTTTCCATTGGTACCATACTTTGAATTTGATGCAGGCAATTCTGTCTGACGCATTACCACCTGGAACATGGGATATGCATCACTCTCTGACGAATCGCGCTGCGCCCTTTTATTCTTTGGAAACTTGGGATTCGAAATGGAGGATGAGAAACTGAAGTAGTCTAGTGTCCTTCTATGATTTGTCAACTTTATATGGTGACAATAGCAACCATGCAAAGCCATTCTTATTGATGAATTAACTCTTGAAGAAGCATCAGCATAAACACACGATTTAAAATATGGTTAGGTCAATGCATCAAAATCAAATTCCAAATTAATTTTAACAAGGCTTAATTTATCAGTACTGAATTTGGATAGCATATTCGATTCAGTGTCTCAGCAACAAGGCTATAACATCATTGTTTTGTAGCTTTGTACAATTTAATTGGGGGGTTATAAGATAGAACAGGTAATCAAATAAGTAAACACAAAAACTCCAAGAAGCTAGCACGAAAGTCAAACTTATTAGTTAAGTTGTTAAGCAATAGAAAGCAGGTGAAATAATGATGTTTACCAGAGCACACTGTGGATCTGAGTGAAGAGAGGAGGCACCGAAAGGAGAACTGGAGAAGGTTGCTCAATTTGCGGTGAGGCACCGAAACTTGATCATTTGAGATGGTTGAGATGGTTTTGAATACGAATATATAGGTGGGAACTTGGCAGAGGCAGGAGCAGAAGAAGAAAAGCAGACAAGTACTAGGAAGTTGTTGCTTCAAAGCATGATATTATTTTGGGTTCCTCAAACATCGGTGTTAAGTGGTATAGACAGAGAGGAAAGGTGGGGTCTCAACTACTTGGGACTACCACCAGTCATGAGCCTTGATGCGTGTAAGACTATTAAACCAGTTGCTTCCACCGTCTTTGCTGCAAATCTAGCCACTCTTTCACTAACATTTTCATTTTTTTTTTTTTTTTTTTTGCAAAATGTAGAATAAACTCAAACAATATCAGGCCTCCTTGTGTTGGACTAGAATGCACATTAATTCTTTCTTTTTATCTCTCAAAATTCATCCTTCACAAAGTAAAGTAAATTCTTCCATCTAAAATATGTAATTAATGTATTATTTATATGGTTCTGTCAATAAAATATTAGATGAACAAAAATATAAATAAAAAATATGAACTAATTCTTAATAAAACAAAATGGTTCTAATATTTTCATTTTCTGGTACTACGTGGCCTGCAGGTAATCAGAGATTATCTAGTAATAGTATGCAATACTAAGATATTTTCTTGTCTTGTAGGAGTAGCGCTATGACATTCTGTAGTGTAGGCTCTAGCAGGGCCGAACTATGGGCTTGGGCTTTAAAAAGAGAAAATAGGGTCCACGTAAAATTAAAATAAAGTGGGCTACGTGTATGCCTATTATGCTAAGGAATGCTGCGGTTGTAAACTCAGAAATCCATGTGCACCGTAGCATTTGGAATATCTATATATTCTCTCTTAAAAAATCCAAACAAAAAAGTTATGAAATGATTAGTATCTGCTAATAGAAAGCAGATATTGTATTGTGAGCAGAAGAGGGCGCAATCTGTTCAAAAAATTAGTGTTATCAAAATGTGTTGCCTCCAAAACTATGATCATCTTGAGTCAATGGACAGTGTATTGTATGTATTCTTGGGAGAAAGAAATATATCAGAAGAAAGATCTATCAAATGGTGATGGTAATGCTGTTGGTGTAGAGCTCTCAGGACTCAACCATGATTACCTCTGCTGCACCAACCACTACTACCATTCCCCACCAGCAACCACCACCAAATTCCATACCCTTCAAACGCAAGAGACTGATACCTCTTACCTTCTTCTCTTCTTTTCTTACCCCTTCCAAATCCTCCTTCAACCTCTTATTCTTTCACCCCATACATCAATTTTTTCTTACCCTCTTACTCTTCTTTCAATATGCCAATGCTGCTCTCCCCATCTTTTCTCACGCTTTCCCTTCTAAATCTTTTTCTGCACTTCCCCATCACAGCACTTGCCCAAAGAAATGCAGCTACTCCTGTATTATCAGAAACAACCTGCCAGAATACAAATTATCAGATTTTCCTCCCTCCACCATACCAAAATATCTCCTCTACCATATGCAAGCCTGTTTGGAATACCTATGAAATGAGGGTCAGTTCATCCTCCATTCCAATTTTAATTCTTTCTTTCTCATCCAACAAACTATACTACTATTGGAACTTGGAACTCATTTATTAACATCTTTGCATTGATTCATGATGAGCCAATTCTTTCTTTTTACCTGATTAATTTCATTTATATATGTTCACTTGGTTGTTACAGTACACCAAGAATGGTGATATCACAACTATCATACTATCTGCTCCCTACACCGTAGGGTGGGTGGGAATTGGATTTTCCAGAAATAGTTCCATGGTTGGTTCAAGCGCAATGGTGGGATGGATTAACAAGCACGGTCATGCAAAAATCAAGCAGTTTTATCTAAAAGGTAAGAAGCAATCAGAAGTTATATCAGGCAAAGGCGAACTACCTCTAAACACTGTGCCTCCTTCTGTTGCCACAAATGGAGCTGAAATTTATTTGGCATTTCAGCTCAAAACGGACATTCCATATGGAAAGCAGCCTATTTTATTGGCCTTTGGTACTAAGACTCCACAAAATCACCACCTCTCAAAGCATGATGACAAAACATCCATCGTATTTGATTTTTCTTCAGGTGCACGCAATTCACTTGTCTTTTACTATACTCTACCGCAAAATCCATCATTGTGTAGCATATCATGTGCAATAACTTTTCAGAATTCAGAGTATGTAGGAACCTGATCAAATATATATATACTTGAGGCAGGTAGACAAGATCCAGCATCAGATGGGTTGATGCAGATGAGGAGGAACCATGGAATAGTGGGTATAATAGGATGGGGCCTAATCCTGCCAGTGGGGGCAATTGTTGCCAGATACATGAGGCATAAAGATCCCCTTTGGTTTTATCTGCATTCAGTTATTCAGTTTGTTGGATTTGCATTTACCCTGGGCACAGTCCTTCTTGGTATACAGCTCTACAACAACATGCATGCCCATGTACCAGCTCACAGAGGCATAGGCATCTTTGTCCTTGTGCTAACCATTCTTCAGGTCTGCTACTCATACACAATAAAACTCAAATGTTTAGTCCTTTTGATCACTAGCTAAATGCTATCTGCTTATTAATTAATGTACAAGTTCAACTGACTAGAATGCTATGTGAGTTCAGATATTGGCCTTCTTCTTGAGGCCAAACAAGGATTCCAAGTATAGGAACCTTTGGAATTTGTACCACAGTTGGTCTGGAAGAATGGCACTTTTCTTTGCAGCCTTGAACATAGTATTGGGGATGCATGCAGCTGGGGCAGGGGATGATTGGAAGATAGGTTATGGATTTCTTATTAGTATCATAATCATTGCGATTATCATTTTGGAAGTGTTGGCATATTTGAAAAGGTCAGAGAAGCGTCCACTTCATGCGAGTTTCCAAATGGACTCAGTTCCAGATCCATCCTTTCCAAATAATTTTGCCAAAGGTAATTAAGTTCTCCCCTTGCTTTAGATATGTAATTGAAATTTCTGCTAAAGAAGAAGTTCTCTATATCTTATACCACTTTGATGAAGCAGGGTGAATGTCTAATATCCCCATTCAACCACAGCCAGGCTACGGAATATGATCTGTAATTGTTGACAAGGCGCAGCGATGTTAGGCTTCCTCGTTTGAGTTTAGTTTGTTTTTGTGATTGGGTTTCTGCTCAGAAATGTAATCTTGTGTTTACAAAGGCTCTTGTTTTTTTTGGGGGTGTAAACATGTTGCAACTTAAGAAGCGGAATTGTTAGTGATGATATCACATAGTATTGCTTATTGCTTTTGTTGTTGTTGAAAACGTTTCCTCTAAACAATTGAGGGAATTAAGAAATGGTGATTTTGATTATCCATCAGAAAGTGAAAGTGTGCATGTAAGACTCTGAAAGCGTTTGCACCTTATAGTTAATTTGAAGCTATCCACGCACAAACATTTACACGGTCAAGTAAAAGAGACAGAAGACAGAGCAATAGAATTCCCCTTGTATATTTTCTTGGAAGGAAGCTACAGTACAAAGTCACGGGAATTACATTTAGATAAATAAAATATTATTTAAATTAAGATGAAAATGAAAATGGTGTGGTGTATATATATATTTGGTTGGTTTGGTCAAAATGTAACGTGAAGCGAAGGCATTTGAAAAGTAAAAATGCATATAAAATAATATAGTAGTGACGTGAGTTGAGTTGTAGCGTTACCATGGTTAACAAGAAAGAAAGAAAGAAAGAAAGAAAGAAGACGCAGCTAACTAAACTGAAATGGGAAAAAGTACCATTCCTTCCTTCATAAAGGTAGCTGTTCTAGTTTTAGTATTGTGGTTGGTGCCCATTCATTTCGCGGTGCTTTCATCTTCATCTTCTCCCTCTCCCTCTATTAACCCAAACGTCTCCTTCACCCCCACAAACCTTCATTCTAATTTCCAATTTCATGCACAGGTGCGTTTTTCTCCTTTATTTTCCCTTGAGTCTTATAATAATAATAATTAGTACTAGTTAATACTTAATACGCGTTTTGTCTTTGTTTTTAATTTTTCAGCAACTTCAATGCTATTTCACCCCATCTTCATTTCATCCACAGAGGAACCTTCTCGCCTCTCAACCTCAACCTCCAGTCTCCAACGCAGGCTAGTTTTATTCACCAGTCACGTCAACGCTCTTTATTCAAAATTTAATTTCCCATTCTTCATCGTATATATATAAGAGGTGCTTTGCCCTTTAAGGTCTTACTTACACTATCTATCTATCTATTTTCTTGTTCAATCTCAGCCCTAGCTCAGGAGAAGCAGAAAATGGGAGAAAGCAACATTGAAATGCTTAAAGGAGAAGACGATAAACACGGCGGAGTTGTTGTGAGCGTGGAAGAGGAGAACCCTATAGAGCCTCTGCATTTTAGTTCTCTGTTGCAAGCTTCCATCTCAAATTGGAGGCAACAGGGAAAGAAGGGAGTGTGGATTAAGTTGCCCATACAGCATTCAAACCTTGTTGATACGGTGGTCAAAGCTGGATTCAGATACCACCATGCTGAGCCTGATCACCTCATGCTTGTATACTGGATTCCTCATTCTCCTGATACCATCCCACCCAATGCTTCTCATCGTGTCGGTATTGCTGCTTTTGTCATCAACAACAACAGGGAGGTACTACACTCACACTCTTACTACTGTGTGCTAAAGTCTTGTAGTAGATCAAGTGGTTCTTTACTAGTTACTGCTATATTTTCTGAATAAATTGTCTTGTTTCATTTCAATAGATGCTTGTGGTTCAAGAAACCAGTGGCAGATTCAATGGCACCGGTATATGGAAGATGCCTACAGGAACTGTGAATGAAGTAATACATAGTTGTGATTATCAAAATTTCTAAATTGTTTCTGTACTCTTGTTAATACATTTTAGCTTTGCAGGGTGAGGACATATGTGCAGCTGCAATCAGAGAAGTCAAAGAAGAGACAGGGGTAAGCAAAACTATGAGGCTTCCTTATCATCTTAACAAACTTCAATGGAATCCTAATGCCACTCATTTTATCATTCTTTCAGATAGAGACAGAGTTTGTTGAAATTTTAGCATTCAGGTAACAAACAAAGTTAGACTTCATCAACCAACATGCATTGTAAATGTTGACACTCATGTTTGTTATTCACTGTGCTTTTTCTTTTCTGAATGATTTCCAGGCAAAGCCACAAATCGTTCTTCCAAAAATCAGATATCTTATTTGTTTCCATGCTACGCCCTCTCTCCTTTGACATCCAGAGTCAGGCTTCAGAAATTGTGGCAGCTAAGGTATATATATGCTTTGGTCAATTAACATGAAAATCATTTTCAGTTGAGTTCGCCATTCAAAAACATTCTAATGTTGTCTTTGTTTCTTTGAATTCAGTGGATGCCAATTGAAGAGTATGCAGGCCAGCCTTTTATGCAAGAAAATGATCTGTTTCGCTTTATTTCAGAGATATGTTTATCAAAGTTGGATGGGAATTACACTGGTTTTTCTAACCTGCTTACTACTACATCTTCTGGTAAAAAGACCTATCTGTACTTGAATGGCCGTGATGCTAACAACTTGGTACCTTCCAAGAGTCAGCAAGATTGACGGGTTAAAAGCTCAAGTGTCACTTATTACTATTAGTGACTGTTTACTTCAACTTAGAGACGTGCCTCATACTTTTAATGCATATCTTGAGTGTTCAAATCTAGATATACAAAATAGCTTCTCTTGTAAAAGGAAAGGCTTCACTTCACTACCTAAAATATATATTTGTGCGTCAATCTTTACTCTTTCATGTTACTTTCTCAACATTATTGTGCACAGAGAATAAAGAAACGAATAATTGAAGTGCCAACCTGGAATGTTTATAATTGAATGCATGTTATAGCCGAAAGCTAATTTATTGTATGGGCAATTATGCACATGGATCATGGATGGAACTTCAACTATACAACACACTCAAAACTGGTAATCTTATACAGCACAATCCTAAGACTCCTAACCCTGCTCGAAAGCCATAACCCTCTGCCTACCACATGTATGTGAATTATGCAATGAAGTAGCTAGTCAAATTCTGTTGGCTTAAGTGAATTGAACCCTTGACAGTTGACAAGCAAACAAAGAGCAGTACAAGTACGGCAGCTAGATTGGATAAACAGAATGTCGCGGTGATAAATGGAGTCTAACAGTCATAGTCATCACCCTATTTTTTTGGTTTTTGTTTCTTTTTCCCCTGCCTAACAGTCATAGATCACTTTCGTTATTTGAACTGCCTAGAGCCTAGAAAGTTTCACACCTTTCAGTAATCATTCTTCTCTATTTTTGTCTTTATTTATTTACCTTGTATATTGTTTATCAATGCTTTGATTAGATTAATCATGCAGCTAATAAAGTCATCTAAAAGTTAAAGAGACTCCAAAGTTCAAATGCGTGAGACGCCATGGAAAGTGACAACAATGACCCTTCATTAGTAGTGAAGAGCTGCACTATTCAATCATTTATAGGCTATTTTATCCAAGAGAAAGTAGAAATTAAAAAAGAGGGTTTCATTTATTGATTAATTAGTATATGCTTAGTAACCCCTTCAAATAATGATCGTGATGATTACTCGAACATAGCTGGAGTCTCCAAAGTCAAAAAGCATAGTATCCGTTTGGGAGATTTTTCATGCTGATGATACTTGAATCATTGTTAACCTCTCTTCACGACGTATAAACATTTTCTTAGCCGTTCGGAATTTGGGATGCGTTAGTTTATGATCTTAAACGACATATTCACCTAATAATTTGACATTTTGATAGCATTTAACTACTCTGCTTTTCGATTTTTGTTCCCCCTCCTCATCTTGCATTATTGATAGGTCAACTTGTTACGAAAGTGGTAGAATATAATGCATGGCTTATTGGTACTGGTACTGGTATAATATAGTGTGACTATATCATAATTTACGGAATAGTTAGTGGCGTGTGCAAGTGCAAGTAACAGGTAAAAGCCATTAGGAATGAAAATAGAAAAACTTTGGAATTGTTTATAATTTTATAATTTTATATGCATACATCCCAGCTGGCAGCTAGCGCAAACTGGATCTACCCACACACACAAGGACCAATTAAATGAAAATCCATCATATAAACCTAAAATGGAAAAAGAAGAAAGAAAAGAAAAAAGGAAAAGGAAAAGGACAGTGCCTCAAACATGTGGGTATCACTGTTTTATTTCCTTCACAAATAATATTAAATTAAAAAAAAAAAAGAAAAGAAAAGAATCTTTCTCACATTGACATTGGGGCTTGGGGCTTAGAAGCTGCCGACACTGAATTATGCAACCCAAAATGCAGATAATAGTAATTAATTAATTAACTATAGAACCAAATTTGCAATAAACAAACTGAAAAACAGGACCCCGGTAAACGTGACAGCAGCATTACTGTGAGCAGCGTTTTCATCAGCAGCCTTCTGGTCTTCTGAATCTGAGGCTGGACCATCTGCCGGGGCATCAGCCGCCGGAGACGCCTTCTTCTTACCCTTCTTGGAGGACTTAGGGGCCTCTGCGGGTGCATCACTCTCCTCATTACTCACCTTGAAGAGCTCCCTCGGCATCAGAAACTTGCTGATCTTGTAAGCAACGAACGGGTCTTGGTCAATCAGTGTACCAACTATGCTCGCCGTATCAACCTTCGTCTCAAGCTTCACGTCTTCTCCGTCATTCTGCACAGTGAAGTCGAACTTGTTCGCTCCTTCTGTCGCCAAAGTGTTCATGACCCCATTGTTTGACTTCAGCATCTGCAGCGACTGGTACACCGGAACTCCGTGGTACAGCAGCACCGATACCTTCTGCGCGTCCGTTAGGTTCTTGTACTTGGGCATGAAACCGCTCACTGCGCTGTCCGTCGGGCAGAACACCGTCAAGCCGCCGTCCACGCTGTCCTGAAAAGTTGGAAGAGCCTTTGAAGATCTCAGCAAGTCTGCGAATGACTTGCAACCTTGCTTGGACATGATGTTGATGAGGTTGATCTGGCTGGGGGCGGCGGTCGGTGCTTCTGCGTCGGCGGAGCTCAATGGGCTGCTGATTTCCAGGATGGAGATGTTGTACGGGATTTCGTCGACGGACTTGACGTAGAAGGAGTGGAGTCCGTCGTTGTCTTCGGCGGCGAAGCCTACTTTGCCGCCTTTGAGGTTGGTGATGTTGACGTAGCCGGCGGTTCCGGCGGCAGTGCCAGTGGCCTGGAAGATGGAGGAGACGAGGGTGGTGCCGTTGGTGATCTGGTGGAGCTTCTTGGCGCCGAAGTAGTCGACGAGGACGTGGAGGGAGAGGACGTTCTTGAGGGTACTGATGGAGAAGTGCTTGTCGAGGAGGGAGGACATGGCGGAGTTGTCAAGAGCGAGGACGGTGATGGTCTGGCGGCGGTTGATCTCGGAGGCGAGGTGTGTGAGTGTGAGGTAGTGGTTGAATGTGGAGAGGCTGGGGTGAGATGCGAGAATGCGTGTGATGTTGTGGGCATTGGCTGTGGAAGAGAGGAGTGAGATGATGAGTATTGTGAGTGTGATGGAGGAGAAGAACACCCTTCCTTCTTGCTTCTCCATTGTGGAAGTGAAGTGATGAAGGAAGGAAGGAGATGAAAAGAAATGTGTATCAGATTCAGAAAATGTGGTGTGCGGTGTGTGGTGTGTTTGTATATAAGATATGAGATTAGTGAGTGATGAGTATGTATGTATGTCTGTCCTGACAAATAATGCCAGCTTGCTATGGGAATGAGAATGGGAGTATTCTATTATATTATTGGGTCCTACGTAATAATTATTGCATTCACATTCACATTATTGCATTATTCTTTTTAATTACCATAATCTCTTCCTTACTTTAACACATACACCAAATATAATAACATAATAATTACTACTTGGACATGGATTATTGTATGTCAAGGGCGTCAAATTTATGTATTTCGGTAATGATAGCATTGCATACAGTAATCAATGAAATAATGTTTAGATTTAAAGGCACAAATTATACATTAAAAAAAACGGAGCAGAATTAACCTTCCCTCCACCGACGCTATAATGGTCTAGCAGCATCTAGCTATCACATATTCTTTTTCTTTGTTTTGCATCATCTTTTTTCATTATTTAATTGCTAACCGACGAATCCTACCAATTGCTTTACTGCTTAATTAGCTTAGCAACAATTAGTCAATTACCACCACGCATCATTTTTCTTGGTACCTTTCGAAATTCCATTATATATTAATTTGCTACAAGTATTCTCAGTGTTTTCATTTTCAAACATACACTTCTTGGCAATTTTGAGTACATTCCATTTTAAATCACAAACAAGCTCATGAGCTATTTATTATTGCACCCAGCCAACCAACCACCCACTAATTCTTAGATAGGTTATGACAAATCACACCAATTATATGTTCTAAATATTCAATCAATTATGTTATTTTTTTCCTTTTAATATTATACTTTAAGAAAGTAGTTCAAACGTACACAGCAGAAAGGAAATTATTATTCTTGTTCACAAATCACAATGAAAGCAAATCTTTTTCATTTTCATCCCTTAACATAGAGGCCTAATATTATGTTACACAACTAGCTACTAGTAGTGCATCATATATTAATAGTAAATTTGAAGTAAATTATAAGATTTAGTTTGTGATTAAACAAAAAAATTAAAGGAACGAAGTTTTATCACTTTACGAGTGAGAATTGGTCTGGATAGAAAATTTATTTTCAACCTTCTTGTTGTTAAAATGAATGTAACATCTATCTGTTCCAAAGCTTGGTCAGTTAATTATATGCGTTGGAGACAAAATCATCTCGGGGGACCGACATATTTTGCAGTTGGAATAAGTTTGGGTCAAATTTGATGAATAATAATAATTAATAAAGAAAAAGCTTAACATGCAAACGTTCTTGAACAACAATAATTGTTGAAATATATATAGAGATAATTAAGTTGGTTGATGCATGGTTGTCATGGCCAATTGGTCATGGAGCCATAGCACAATTTGGAATATAAATAAACCATCCAATGGCCCACATAGAGTGAAACAGAGTATGAGGCAAGGCAAGAAGAAGTGATAGACGATGCGTTTCTTTGTTTAGGGTTTAGGGATAAATAATGAAATGTAAAATGAGCTACTACTAGTACTATGGGGAGTGAGGAGTGCAACTGCAACAATGTCAGCCAAAAGAGATAAGGTGGTTAGGATTTAATAAAGTTTCATGACTGCAACAAGGCAACTGCCTCTCTCTAAAATACACATGATACTTGTGACTTGTGAGTTCCCATCTACAACTACCTCTCTCTTCCACTTACTTTTTTTTTTTTTTTTTTTGGACATCCACTTACTTCATCTTATAACTCCAAGTAACGACTAATTATCACATATTTCGTCTACTACGTCAGAAATTAACAAGAAGTTTTTTTTTTTTTATCTCGAATCATTCGAACTTCGAAGCATTGGTTTCTCCGTCTACTCTCTTTTTTTTTTTGTTGGGTGGGGGTCACGTTTCTGGCCTTTCTTTAAGGGCTTTGACTAAAGCGTAGAAGCAGGATTTTCGATGTAACCCAGTGGGCCAGCAATGGGAAAGTTAGAAAAATTAGTGGGCCAAAAAATGGGAAAATTAGAATTTAGATGTAGTGGGCCGATTGGGTTAGCCCCGTAAGGTTAGATAATTCGGGGTTGTCAGTTTTATTTGGCTAATATAATACCAAAAACAAAAAGAAAAGTATTTTGATGTGGAGTGGGTTAAGCACCATGGTAGCAGTAGGTGGCAGGTGAGGGTGAGGCATGAAATGATGATATTGATACCTCTCATTCTGAAATCTGAATACGTATGTATAGTTGTCTTGTCAGGCATACTTGTGGCGTTTGCGATCTATATGAAGAAACCACACACATCATAATGCAGAAGAAGCCTTCTCCCCTAGCTAGCTTCCATGTCCCTATTACTATACCTCTCCAGAGCCTCCTCTTGGCCTTCTTCATTATCCTGCTCCTCTTGGATCTGATATATAAGCTAATTCAGCAGTAATCCCAGCCTCGAGCCTCGAAGATTCCATATATATATCTATCAGTATCACTCACTCCTTTTTAGATTTTCCCAATAACTTTTGCTCCCTTCCCTCCTACCTTCATTGATTGACAAACTAAAACCTCCTCAATTTCAGGCTAGGCACATTCCACAGCTATTCCTGCTTGCTATTATTATTTTGTTCACCATGCGTGCCAAACTGTCTCATCTTCCCATAACATCTTCTTTATCTGATTGCCGCATCTATCTGATACATTATTTCAATTCGTATCGGATATTTCTTGCCGCGTATCCATGATTTTCATACTTGAGTCGCCATCTCAATTACTATATTGTCACTACTATTGTCATTTAATAATTTCATATACAGGTAGGTAGCTAGCTTGGGTGCTAACTAAGTAAGAACAAATCAGCATACAAGCTTAACTAACATATATACATAGCCTCTGATCTTTAATTTCAGTCATTATTCTCAATGCAACAAGTTAAAAAGATAGAGGGGTCAATCTCACTCCTCATACATAATAATCATAATATTGCTTCCTTTAATTATTGGTATCCAAAGTTTAATTTGTGTGCCGCAAAAGCAAGCTCACACTATATATATGCACACCATCACTACTTTATATAACAACATTAAAATTTAATAAGTATTACAATGCATATCAAACCAAATATATCCACCACCACCAGGTGGATATAAAAAAAAAGTAGTAATAGTAGTAGTTCAGTAAAACAGTTATTCTAATTTGAAAAGTATAGGGCTACTAAAATAAACTTAATGGATGGATCAGGCTTTAATTTCAAATCTGGAGTACTTAATGGAACCCATGGATATGTCAATCTCTATCAAGTTTTCTTCCTCACTCATGTCATTATTAAGCTCAGATAACAACTCCATTAGACTCTGATGATGGCTGAAAAGGGCCTCAGCTGCTGATGATAGCTCCCTCCTCCTCTTCTGCTGCCCCAAATAGTGTCCACTGGGAAGTGCAATTTCTATGAGGCTGTCCTCATCAGAGATTGATCCATCTGAGCAGCACTCGCCGAATCGGACCGACCAATCCACTTCTTCAGAGTCCTCACAAGTTGACATCTCATCATCACACTCTGATGATATCAAATCCGGCTTAGCAGCAGCATGAACAACATCCATTCTATTAGCATCTTGTTCTTGTGCTTCCTTTGCTTCTACTGTTAATGGGGCTGGTAACAATAATGCAATGGTTTCCTGTTGAGCAGGAGGAGGAGTACAAAGAAGCTTTTTTTCTTCCACTACTACTACTGCTTTGTGCCTTGAGAGTAGTAGAGTGTAGAAAACAGTAGAAGAGAAAAGCAGTACCAGAGATGTGTAGAGGATAGAAAAATATCCAAATGCCAGCAGTAGCAATACATAGCTGGAAAAAAGCAGCAAGAAAACATTAAGGATGGCAATCCACGAAGGAGCTGCTGTAGTAGTACTCTTGATGAGTAATAATAAGGAGCAACAGGATAGCATTTGATTGGTGAGTTTGGTTTCCCAGCCCATGATGATGCACAATCAAAAAGCCTACTAGCTATTACCTCCACAAAAAAGGTAAGTATGTACCTCTATCTACTCTCTAATTAAAGATAGATAAAGAAAAAGAAAATATAAGAAACAAATAGTAATATAAAAGGCACTTTAAGGAAATTAGATTAATTAAGTAGATCAAGTATGCAGAGTGGGATCAGATGAAAAGAGTTGCTGATGAACATAAAACATGACCTGGTTAGGGTACTAGTTGGTTAATTAATAATTAATGAAATAGGATGAGGAATAATAATGCAATGGTGCAACTAACGTGTGATCTAGCTACTTCTTGAGAGTATTGATGAAGATGTATGTATAAGGGTTTTCAAAGGTAATGAAGTGTATTCTTTGATCTTCTAATAAAGGGAGGAAGGGTAGGTTGAAAGCTCAAGTATTATTATTGAGAAGATGATTTGCAGAAAAGAGGGGGTAATTTAAGGAAGCAGTAGTAGTATTGTTGGGTGGTATGGGTAAGGGCGCAAAGTAGAGTATTTGATATGATGTGGTGATTCTCTTGAAAATAAAACCAAATTCCAAAACCAAGAGTGGTTTCCCTTCTTCTTCCCTTGCCTTGCCTGTATTACCGCGTTTAGGTTTTTGGAATGTGAGAAGCCATGTGCTAACATCTCATCTCACCACATGGCATCTCTTCTCCATCTTCCAATGCAATATAATGCCACAATTCCTATTACCTTCCTACAAATTACTACTACTTCTTTAACCATCGCAAGTGGTTTCATATTTGCATCTCCAATACACACACTCTCTCTCTCTCTCCATTATAATTTAGTCATAGCCAAGCTAATAAGGGAATACTACTTCCTTTTTTCTGAAGAAATAATTAGAAACGCATTTTATTGATTCGTTTTGTTTCATCCATCCATGATATAGAAAAAGGAAAGAACTGAAGAAACAAAAATCAATTCAAAATAATTAGGGTTTAGTTGATGATGATTGGATCCATTCCATCTCGATCATCAGCAACCTCCGCTTTGGATGCCACCACAAAATATGACGATCCTTGCAAGCTTCCTATATATAAAATTAAGAGAAAATTTAGAGAGCACATAATTTTTTAGTTAATAAGTGGTTAATAAATTTTTTTTTTCTTTTCTCTTTTCTCTTTTATCACCTATTATTTCTCTAATTACACTCATGGGCTCCTTATTAGTCCCCTAATATTTTTGTTCCGTAACATTACTCTAAAATTAATGATAATACTAGGTGTATATTTTTATACATCTCACTTGCAACATGAAAATGTAACCTAAAAAATTTACAAAAACATAAATACAAGAAACTGAAACAGTTATATATAGTATGTACATCAACTAACATAGACTCCAAAATAATAATAATAAAAAACAAAAGATATATAAAAATATATGTAGATTAATTCTAAAATTAATAAAATCAGATAGACTTTTATTTTATCCAGTTTTTTTAAGCTAATTCCTATTCTATAATTTATACATATTACATCAACTATTGCTTTAATTTTTCGGGATTAAGACCATCACACATGACCTATATAATAGTAAACATTTCAGGTATAATTAGGAATTTTCGTGTTCTTACGTTTTTAGTCATTAATCATAATCATATATATTTTATAATTAAATTTAATTAAAATCAACGAAAATACCTAATTTTCGATTATACATGAAACCTTCCATATATATATATATATATATATATATATATATATATATATATATATATATA
>JASCZI010000007.1:89509-103519 GCA_036250425.1 Stylosanthes scabra
TCCATTTATCACGATTACACCAATCCATTGTTGTCTCTTCACCATCAACATACTTACCAGAACCAACCTTCCCCTTGAATTTCCCCCTATGATGAACCCTCACACTAAAATACTCCATAGTCATGAACCCTATGTCACAGACACAAGTCACACAAAATAGTACAAATTAACACCATCGTTTTCCCCAACCCTTAAACCCATATACAGAAAATCTGGTTCTAACAATGAAAAAAATCAAAAACCCTAAGCACGAAATAGTAGTTACAATGTTGGTTGAAGATTAAATTCTTACCTCAAGGAAGACGGAACAGCCGTAGACGAACCAGATGGACGCTCCGCCGAGGAAGAACGTCGCTGTAGCCACCCACGAAGCAGATGCACGTCGCCACCGCACGTCCCCGTCGTCGCCTCCTCCACGTCGTCGGAACGCGACCGCACGATGCTCTTCCCGTCGATGCGTTTCAGAAAACAAAAACCCTAGCAGCCATGGAATCGCACAGTGAGAAGAGAGAAGTTGAAGATGGCAGACTATGGGGTGGGGTTCGATTGAATCGGGTTGGGGGTTTTTTGTGCAAAGGGTAATCTTGTCTATGCACAAAAAATAATGGCATTTTTGTCATTCCATCAAACGTTTAAACCAACTCACACAACGTTTTTGCCACGTCACTAACGGCAGTTTAAAGAATTTAACGGAGAATCAACGTAGGGACACAATTGATGCAATTCAAAAACTTCAGGGGTAAAATTAAATCAAATTGAAACTTGGGAGTAAAATTGAAACTTTTTGCAAACTTCAGAAACAAAAAGTATACTTTACCCTATGTAGTTCTAGAACTATATAGGATAAAGTATATAGTTCTAGAATACCTTTAAATTAAGTAGACCTCTGCTTGATGTTACATTCGGTGTTTTATTTCTCAATAGTTAACTTTTGACATCAAAGTTAATTACACCATCCTCCAATTGTAATTGCCCATCTTTTTTTGTATAAATAAAATACCCTTATCTGTAATCTATTATTTGAGAAAAACAATTGATGCTTCATTATAAATAAGCAATATTTTTCTAACCAACAAATTAATCAATAAAAAATAAAATATCTCTAATCATTGTTTATAGATCGTGCACAATAAAAGAAATAGAACATTCGAAATCTATAAAAAGAATATTCAAAACCTAAAGAAATAGAACATCATATTTAACTTGTTGGCTAATATTAGCTGAATTTTTATTGATTACCTAATATTATTGTATAAAAAATTGACATCTAATCATAATTAACCTCTAGTTATTGTTGATAAAAATAAGAATTTATAACTAAGTAGTAACAATCTAACATAAAGAATGACATTGACAATGTAAAATTGTATGCATTCATTTTTCATAGATTTGCAGAATGAAAACATACTCCAATGGCTAATCCATATAACATATTCCATACAGGGCTATATAGGCTATGAATATGATAGTAAGAAACTACAAATCCCATCATCAGGGGAATATCATATCACTCGACTAAACGAGCTTAAATAATCCACAATTAAAAAGTAATGTCTAGGAGCTAGCCTTCAACAAAATGTTAATTCGCTTTGCTTCTGCTAACATAGTAATATATAGCTATATACTCATCCAATCAAAAAAAAATGTGTATATATATAGCAATGTCCATAATCCCAGAATAGCTTGCTCCAATCCAACACCAAACCTTTTAAGTGCTGCAAGTATTTACATTGTCCTCTAGTCCTGCTCCATTGATTTCCTCCTCAGTGCCAGCACCCTTTCTACGCTTTTGTGGCTGGTTCAAATCATTGTCCTTGATCTCTTCCAAGACATTCTCACTGGAACCACAAGGCTTTGAAACTTCTGTCCCATCATCATCATTCACAGTCTCCAGATTTTCTTCATTTTTGTCATCAGACCCTTCAGAACGCTCCTCCATCTCAGCCTCATGCATCAGTGTTTCTATAGCACTCATCATGTGTCTGTTAACCTATTGCAAAAGCCAGAACAGCGTGGATAAAATTGCAAGATCACATACAAACTGTAAATTGCATAATTATGAATGCTTCTTTAAAAGATTTATTTCTAAATATGAATGCCACCAAATGTGAAGACCTAAGCAAATTTTCAGTGACTTAGGGTTACCATAAAAGAAACCGAATTAAGGTTTGGATTTGAAGTTATCCGCATTTGGTGCAAATATAAAACCAGATAAGAAGCAATGACTGATAGTCAACGAAAACAAGAAAGCTTTTGAATGAACAAGGGAGGGCAATAACATCCACCTTCCTAATAAAAATAGTTTGGGTGTAAAACCAAATTGAAGCTTTCCCAAATACCATCACCAGTTTTATGCTCAGACAATTAGAAAAAAGCCATGATGATGTATTACCTCTGGATTCTGAAGAAATTCAGCTATGTCAATTGAACATGATGGGCATTTCATAACATTCTTCTGTGCTCGCAAGGAGCGTCCACCTTCACTTCCCCTCTTTCTGATAAAGCTTTTGCCAGAAAAAGCACCCTCCAAACAGGCTTTGCAGAAGTTGTGGCCACAAGGAGTTGTCACAGGGACATTCAACACCTTGCGACACAAGAGGCAAGCAAATTCTGCAAAATTAATGAAGCAGATGCAAAATCATTTATCAACTAAAGAAATCCCATACAACCATAGTAGATAGTAGTAACCACAAAGACATGTACCTTTCATAAGCTTATCTTTCACTGGCTTGGTCTTAACTTTTCGTACAATTTTTATCTTTTCTGATATATGCTCATACCTTACAGCATCCATTTTCTTACTTGGTGGTGGGGGTCTCTTCCACAACCAGCATTCCTTTTCTTCCTGAAATTTAATCAAAAGCAATGAGTTCTTTAATACTGTGTAAACAATAAAGGTGGAATTGAAGTCAATGGAACAAAGAAGGTGCATAATATCTAGGGCAAAAGAAAATGATTATCTTGTCTAACCTATTAAAGAGAAGAGGCGAAAGAAATCAATATCTGATGATGCAATAAGATTTAGACAAGAAATATAAACAAACCATAGCTTTGTACAACACCACTTACATCAAAATCCCATGATGCAGGTTTCTTCCTTTCAGTTATATCAATTGCCCCCTTCAACTCTTTAACCACTGGAAGTGGGCGTGGTCGGTCTCCATGTTCATCACTGCATATGAACATGACCAAGTTAAGTTCAAGATTGCATATACATTCACTTACACAAAGACACACAAATTGATACAAGGAACCAACCTTGTCCATGGGGCTGGCTCATTGTCACATCTAACAAACAAATATCTGCAAACCAAGCAACCCTAACCCAAAAACAAGAGGATTATCGATGATCATTTAGAGAAATATAATCAATTCAATAGAGAAAAAAGGTTAGGATCCATTAAATGTACTTAAGTTGCAATAAAATGATTTCCTAGTATCTTACTTGTATCCCCTTCTTACGCCAGCATTTCTCTATTCGATAAACTCCATCATACCTCACCCCAAATTGGGGTGCATAAGCAGATCGTTTTTCCTTATGGGACCTGACAAAGATGGAGAACATGAACAAGGCAAAACTATTTACACACAAGCAAGAGATTCAAATGAAAAGATGTTAATAAGAAAAACCAAAGATATGAGCAAGGCAAAAGCACAAGAGTCAACAAAAAAGTTAAACACATACCAAAAACCATTCACATTTACACAGTGCTTCAACATAAATGAGAAGGAAACTTTGGATGCAGAAATAAAAGCCAAGGCAATGAAGTAAACTCAGTTTATTGCATATAAGCAGAAACATATTTGCAATAATAAAGAGGCAATGTGGGCATGTTTTGGGAAAATGCTGCATAGATTTGGAGAATCAATTACACGTGATGAAATGGAATGATGATAAAAGTGATTGACATAACTGACCTCACAACCCTAACAGGATAACCTTCTTTGCAACTGACTCTGAGAGCCTCATTCATGTTGTCAAACTTCTGGTCAAATGAATGTGTTTTGTTGGTGCGTTTGTTACCACTAAGATCTTTTCCACCACTTTAGGTAAAACAACAACAGAAAGAATCTCAATGAACAGAAAGAGAAAGAAGCAAATGAGATGAGTATGGAAAGGAGGGAGGTACCTTCCAGTGTAGAGGAACCACTCTCCGTGATCCTCGTCATCAACATAGCCGCCTGAAAGTGCTACAGACTGAGCACCAAAACCCTTCTGGCCAGCAATACCAGCGACATGAGGGAAATGAGCGCCCCACTGCCTGCAATCCATTCTGTCCTCCCAAGTATCCCCAACAAGAACCCCTCGATTGTTCCTCGGATCATACTCAGCAGTTATCGGTCCCAAAAAATCAGAGGGGATGGTCACAAAGATCTTACCACTGCAAGCATTGGCTTTGCCAGTCTTCTTGGCCCGCTCCGTCGTGAAGCAAGTATCGGGAAGCTCGTCATTCTTCCTGCTCACATACACCTTGGGCTGCGCCACCGAGCCCACCTTGCCAGTAGTCTTCATCTGCCTCGCCAAACGGATGGCAATGGCCAACTGGTCGTTAATCCGAGGGTTTTCGGCCATCTTATGTGGGATCTGACTACGACAGTTGGCACAGGTCCGCTTTCCCTGTCCAATCCACTTTTGGAAGCACTTCAAACAGAAGTTGTGACCACACGGCGTCTGCACAACCCCAGAAATCAGCACAAAAAAAATTAACACAGAAATGAAGAGCCAACAACATAACAGAAAACAGCAGCAAACTAACCGTCACAGGTCTCTCCGGCAACTGCATGCAGATAGAGCAATTAAGGCTTCCATCAAAGATGTCTTTCTCCGCTTTCCCGTTCTCCGCTCCGCCCACTGCCTTTGTGGAGCGAGAAACAAGCTCCTGTCTTTTCTTCGCTTTCTCCTCGTCGGTCAGTGACGGGTCGCCCTGAATCGCCCGGATCGCCGCCACTAAGGTCCCGGAGCTTCCGGCAACGGCCGGAGCCGGGGCTTGAACAGGAGCAGGATCGGCACAGTCAGGGCACTCCCAAGTGGTGACCTCGGCCATGGTAGGAGGGCCGGCGCCAGCGGGGAGACAAGGCTGATGCCACGGGGTGTGGCATGTGCGACAGGTGAGGCACTCGTGCGGAGGTGGTTTCTGGGTGCAGAGCATGCAGGAACCGTCGGAATCGCAGGGGAGTGCCTTGGACTGCGCCATGTGGTTGTGTGTAACTGTGGATGGTGGATTGTGGGGGGTAAGACTAAGAGAGAGAGAGTAAGACAGTGAGTGAGAAAGAGAGGGGTTTTGTTTTTATTTATATATAGAGAATTGGAAGGGACTATTTAGTTTTAGTATGAAATCCATTTTGGCGTAGAAAGGAGGGAACATTCTTTTGAAATTTTTATCTATTTTTCGCCTTTCCCTCTTCTCTTGTTTTTCTTTGTCTTTTTCTTCACTTATAAAGTTTTTTCAAATAAATTATTTATTTATAACTTGCAAGTATCACTCAATGTGAATATGAATATGCACTCCACTAACAAATGGGGATACTTTTTTAATTCATATTATTTACTACTGCAGCAGTATATATATGGTATTTCCTTTAATATCTCATATTATCTCATATTAAAATTGTATAAGAGAAATGTAATAACCAACAAAAACTTTTCAAGAAAAGGATAAGTTCACGATTAGAGTGGGTTTGGTAAAGTTTTTTGGAAGGGTGCTTGTGCTTTTTAAAAGCATAAGCACCTTATTTTATGTTTGGTAAATCAAAAAAACGACGTGCTTGTGCTTGTAGCTTTTAAAAGATAGGGGTGCTTTTGTAAACATCTAAGGAAGAGCTTTTCAAAGATGTCTTGTGCTTATTAAAATTAAAAAGTCTAATATAACTCTATTTAATAATAAATATTCGCATTTATTATTACATTTATATCTATTATGGTTATTTTAATTTTTTAATTCATTTTACCAAACACAATTGTTGTTGCTTGTGCTTATTAAAAGACTAATTTTATTTAATTTTACCAAACATACGTGCTACGACTTTTAAAAAGCTATCTTTTAAAAGACAACTTTTATAAGCTACTTTTGAAAAGTAAAAGCTTTACCAAACTCACCCTTAGTCCAGTCTGTATCGGTTTTGATTATAAAATCCATATAATTTATTACAATTTAGATGATATTTAATTGATTTTATTTTTAATCTAATTTCAATAATTGTGTTGCATTTCATCTGCTTGATTTTATTTATTTAATTTAATAAATTTAAATGGCAACAAATCATATCAAATGTAGCTTTAAAATGATGCATGTAAAAGTGCCACAAATACTCCTCATTCCTAGCCTTATTTTTTGTAAATGAGATATTTGGAAGTTAATTTTTACGTTTATCCGATGAGATATGTGATTAAAATTTTTATTATTTAGAGCATCTCTAATGAAGTGTTTTTTCGTATTAATTTTTATTAAAATGATAATTAAACTAATTTGATATGTATTAATTTTTTGTATCAAAGTTGATACTATATCACTTTAAAAAAATACTAATTAAAAATATATCATATTTAGAACTTATTAAATGTAGATTAATTAAATGATATTATATGGACCCAAATAGATATTAAATTAAAATTAAGTATTAGAGTTATTATCTCAAATATTATATCAAACTACATATGATCATACAAGTTTTGATATAATATCATGTGACACTCAATATTAAACTAAAATCATGCATTTGAGATGTTCTTATAAACAAGATCCTTCTATTTTTATAGAAATATTATGTTTATATATATTTACATGTGTTGTTCGAATTATTTTCAATATATATTTTTTATTTCAACAAGTGTAATAATGATTAATTTGGTGGCTAAATTTTGATGTACACACCTAAAATAATATATGTGATACATTCCACATATAACATGTAAAATTATTAAAATAATACAATAATTTCCAAAACTACATGTATTAAATACATTTGTGATATTTATTTTATTTCAAATTCCTAACAAAAAGTAGTAGTATAAAATATAAATAAATAAATTTATTTGTTTGTTTGGGCAAAAGAGATTATGTTGCAAGAAATATTTTAATCTTTTTGTTATATATACTTGGCTCTAAGGAAAATAGTTTTACATATGGAATGTAGTATATACTAATCTAAAGTTGACTAATAATTTGTGGTAAAGTATCCTATTTATTTAGCTGAAGATAACCTAGCTATTTTTTCCATGAAGGTCAAGATTTTTTTCTTCTTCAGTAATAACACTTGCCTTTTATGACAAATAAATCTATTGACCACACATTAATTATAATGTATTTAATTTATAATTAAATATTGCACAAATTTGAACAGATTTAGTGGCAAATATGAGAAGATTTTTTTCCTTTAATCAATGAGTAAAAATCCATATATATTAAGACTATTCATTTCATCATTTGAAACACTTTATAAAATCAATCTTAAATATCATTATTTAGTTTTTTAACATTTTTCATGAAATAATTTTAAAAAATAGTTTAAGTATATTAATTTAAATAAGTTATAATGAGTAACATCTCATCATTTTATTAGATAATTTTAAATGTACTCACTCGTAAGTTTTCAGAATTAAAAGTAAATTTTCTGATTTACTCATAAGTATAAAAGCTAATTAAAAGCACAAAAAACTATTAAATTTTATCTTTATGTTTATTCATCATTTGTGTGTTTTTTTATTGCTTGTATAACTTAATTTTGGTGTTTTATTTTCTTTGTGTGTTTTTTATTACTTGTTCATATTTTGAACCCTCTCATCCCATTTTTGAGAGATTATGTGAGATTATAACTGACAAATTTTTTTTATCCTTAATTAAATTATTAACCTATAAATGAATGTTCACATAATAATGATGAAAAATTAGTATCCAAATAATTAACTATGGAAATGTTCATATAATAACAAAGTGGTTTATTGAAAATTTTAATTTTTTATATTTTTAATACACTTTTAATATTAAATATATTAAAAATTAAAAATATTTGTAGTGCTTTTAAAATACTTATTAGCTAATTAAAAAAAATAGCAATCCAATTATATATTATTACATCCACAAAGGATAACAATCTTTTATCATACTACTTAAATAATCATTTGTTAAACATATTCAATTAAATGACCTTACATTAATAATACATAGAAAATAAACCTTATAATATTTATAATCAATAATGGTGAAAAAAAAAAACTGGGTTGATCTGGTAGGGTTCTAGAAAATAAAAAATAAAAAAAACAAATAAAATAAAAAAGTTTATGAAAAAAATATATTGCAATAGTCGTCGTTGCAAAGCAATAAGTAAATGATTATTTCACAGAAATTAAAAAAAAAATTGTCAAAAACATGATAGGATGAATCTTTTTTGAAACCTAATAATTTCTTCATGTCCACTGAAAATCCGTCACAAATATTTTTCCAGTAATACTGCGTCTAAAATGAACTTTCAAATGATGCAGCACATGATTCAGAATCAAATCAATTTCATTTATATATTAATGGAAAATAACATACCAACCTCAAATAGACAAAGAAGTTGACGCAAATAGTTATAATCGAAAACACCATCCAGGCCTTATTATCATCGATGAATAAACATGATTGTAAGTTGCAAAACAATCTTTGAGTATCAATTAACGTCACTATTGGTTTGTAAAAGCTAAAAAGGTTTGCCAATAAAAAGGAGATTTGTTTCACATTCTATGCACACATTTTATGCCGTGGATAATGTTGCTGTCGCTAAAATTAACCATACTCTTAGAATATAGTGGATTATTATTGGAGTTTAGTTCGTAGTTCTTTTTCCAATGATTATGGGAATTTTTCCATTATAATTTAAAGGTGTAATCTATATTTCTTCTTTGTTATAGCTCATATGGCATTATCCCCTCCCATTTTGTAAGAGGTCTTAAATTCGAGTCTCGACAAAAAAAAAAAAATATGTATCACAATTAGTTGCTGTAGTTGGGGCGGAGCCCAAGTACTTGAGGGTGGCCAAGTGATCAAGTCATAAGTGCAATAAATTTGATTTGAAGCCTAGAAATGCACAATGTAACTAAACCGGCTTCCGGTTTCCAGGTTAAAAAGAATGAATAACTTACTTTACTATATATTCTTGTTATCATTACATTTATTCACAAAAGAATATAATGAAGAAAATTGGCATATATATATATGCTAAAAAAGAATATAATGAAGAAAACTGGCTTTACAAAAGAATTCAAATGTAGAAATACGTAGATGGATCGGTTGCATTTGTTGTGTCTTTGCAAAGAATAGATCGGGCTTCAATCACTGAGCGAGGAGGTTCAATATCCTTCTCTTGCAATGCATTCCCTCGCAGTCTTTGCATCTGGGAAGCAAATGTGTCATCCAATATCTACACACAAAGTCAAAACGCTTTTATCAGTCTCAATTACACTATTTATTATCATATCATGACAAGTAACAACATAGTAGTAGTTAAAGAGATTGAGTTACCCCGAGAGCATAGCAAGATCCATTGTACCATATCCTGTTTTCCTTCCTTCCTTCCAGAAACTTTAAGACAATCTAGCACAGTTAATTAAAGTAAAGAAATGGTGTCATTTTATATGCGAGTAGTCAGTGATGTCACATGAATAAAAAACCTTTTTGGTTGCTCACCTGTCCCATCCTATCCCATAATCCACGGCATATTGCTATAAAGATCTGGCTCGTAAACACCTCATGCAGGTTGGAGATGAAGTCAATCAGTTGTGAATTGAGCAGTTGCATTCTTTCACGCACTTGTGCTTCTCCATCTGCTTCTCTTGTTTCCTCAAGAATCTTCTTCAGCCGTGTGCTCCGATTACCTTGCAACTGAACAATTTAAAATGTGAATCAATCATCAATGTTCTATGCTACAGGATCACCTACGAACTGGATTCTGAAAAATCTTACATTGTTGACGAGATTCCCTATTATTGCCTGCAAATAAGTTTTGTATTTGGTTCTCAACAGAACGGTTATACCGTTCATTTGCTCCCCAAACAATGTTTTTTTATCTCCCATGACGGGTATACAAGATGCCCATGACTTTAGGATGTCTTCCACTCTACAGTGCAGGACATCAAGAATCCTCTTGATGGTGTTAAAGAATATTCCCAACTGGATAAAAATAATCAAGCATTAAGATTTCTTTCCAAAGGTATAATAAATAAACAAATTGTAGGCAGAAACAACCTTAAGTCCATAACTAAGAGTATTCAAAGTTCAAACTGAGTTTTAAGTTCCAGGGCCTGGACAAATTATAACCACGCATAGAACTTACTTGATTAGGAAGCAAGTTTACAGTAGCTGATTGTCTTCTTGCTAACTTTTGAACTTGCAAGTGAAGTCTCTTTGGTATGCTGTCTTTCAAAGGGGTTAAGATATCACTGTATTGTTTCTCAAGGGATTTCATGATTGCTCTTTCTATATTTGCAACAGCCTTCAAAGAAGAAGAGGAAAAAAATATGCAGAGTCAAGGGATTATGCAAAGGAGACAGGAATGATTCCAAAGAGATCTTAAATGCAAATGCCTTTAACGGAATTTTTGGAAGTTTAGAGCCTTACATTTTCCAAGTAAAGTGAGTATTGAGGCCATCTACTGATTACTACTTCATACAGGATAAGGTTGTCTTTGATCTTCTCATACATTTGCTCAGCGAAGGGGGACGTTGAATGGTTGGTGATTACTCCAGACCATGGCACCTGTATGATTTTGTTTGTATTAAAGACAATCATTTCATCTCAAAATGTTGTTGTATTAGTCATTCATCATGTAACTAAAGTAATTGCTACCTTTTCTGATTTACAACAATCAAGTAAACTGAGTTGCATATCCTGTATCCACACCATGATGTAGTTGTGGAACAAATTTCTGGAGTCTACACCCCCTTGCACAGGACTGAAACATAAAGAATGTTGCATGTGAGGGAAATGATATTGAAATTTATGGAGGCTTTAAATGCTGTTCACTAATGTACTTTTAAGTGCAGTGACAGAGAAGTTTCTTAGATAAACCTTATATTCCATGATTCAAGATCCCGTTCAAAGTCAGCGGTTGCAGTTAGAAGCTCATTCACATGCGTCTGTGGACAAGATGGTGGCCATGCAGAAAGAAAAGTTCTGAGCCTGTTACACAGCTCTGTGCTGTAAACGGCTGCTGTGATGTTTGTCAGGTCAATTGAACTGAAAATTGGAGTATAGATGTCAGAAAATCTATTAAGTAATCTAAAGGAAAGATTGTTTGGGAGTAAATATGGCTATATTTTAAGAATAGAAAAGATGAAGAATAATTGTCTGAAAAAGCATGAGACACGATTCTTTTAAACTAAGGGAAACTTATGCAAGATCCAGTCAGTATAATAAAGAATGATTTCCAAATAGTAGTATAAAAATGGAAAAAATAGGAAAGAAAATGCATTGTTGATTAGTTTCTGTAAAGAAATTAGCTGAATACCTAGGGAATATATGCTGGCCATTTATGGTATGCTGGCTATGGATCTCTATATCTGCTTGAATTTCGTTTCTTATAGAAACACAAAGGTTTTTCATCTTTAGGTATGCAGTTGAGATGGTGATGGTATCCACTAGGTAACCTTCTGTGTTGCTTGACACAAACTCATCCGTTTCCATCATGTGCTTTCTACACCTTTTTCTTGCAGCAGTCTGTCAACGATAAAGAGTATTTTATGTATTAACATGGCATTAACAATCCAGAAAGGCGTTTGTTTTCGTATGAGCTGTTACTTAAACTTTTGTATACTATATTATCTAACTCATTGGCCTGAGAAAAGGGGCTGGAAGGCAACAACTTCCATGGGAAAACAAGCTTCATATGAAGTTTTCTTTTCAAGGATGGTGGTGCTAAATCTTATTAATGAATAAAAGCTTGAATTCACATAACTTACCTGCAAATATTTTCTTAGAATAGTCTGAGCATCTAGAGATAGTATATCATGAAGACTGCTGTAGACTTGTATGGCAGGATAGAGAGCTGGTGCTGCAGAACCGGATGCTGGACCAAAATGCTCGGTTAAACCTGATTGTGAGCTTTCATCAAGCGATTTATAATTCTCGAAAACAGTAGCCAGAAGACTTTCTATTTGAGTTTCACAGTCCAAAAGTAGGCTTCTCTGAGAAAATTGATAAGAGAAATTGTTAACTGATTATCCAATTACAAATAAGAGGTTACATTATAACAAGGTTATAAATTGTAAATGAGGATTAATATTAGAAGAGAAGAGATGAAGAATTTCCGTCTATGAGGATATGTTATTCTTCCCCAACTTGTACATTTGGTCTTCATGCAATTACAATATTTATTATGTAATATCTCTCAACCACCTTTGCAATTTCAAGGATTTCCAAAGAATGGTGGTAAACCGGATTAACTTAAATCATATAAGTGCTTGCTGATTGTTGAAACTCGAGAGAATTTTAACTAAAGTGACTCCTATGAAAGTGTGATATGTACGATAGTAAGATGGAATATAAAATAAGCAAACCAAATATTATGATTGTGCAAATTTCTGCAATAGCAAAGATGCAAAGGACATATTACCTCCTGCCTGGTCAAACTCCTCTCAGTTCTGGCCTTTATTAAGGGTTCAAGCAACTCTCTCACAAGCTCAAGGCAGTCCTTGGTTGGAGTTGCCACATTCATGACATGTAATAGATATCTACAAAAAGGACTGGTGGTAAGTATAAGTGATTTGAGAAATAAAGAGGAGAAAAGAGTAACTTAGCTCACTCTTTGCAGGTACCTCAACTTAGCATAAGAATCAGAAACTCCGTAGTAGTCCGCAAATGTTTCTAACAACCACTTCCAAGGCCCATCCAGTCTCAAGTTTCGGGAGTGGAAATGCTGTGCACGCATGGCACCCTCCAACAATAAATCATAAGCTTGAGTTTCCACAACAGTTGAACTCTGCAACAATAAACAAATAGATAAATAAAGTGATAGCAAGGAAGATGAGAATATGAGACTTGCCAGAAGTAGCTAGAATTGACCATTTAGGTTGTTACTAGCCAAAATTCAGGCAATCATGTGATAAAATCATGTGGACTGGACCCGTTTGAAAAAATTCCAAGTAATAATGCTATGAGCAAAGTTAAAAGAATTTTATCTTTTGATAAGTTCATCGAAACCTCAGTTAGAACAGATATGTATGATTCTTGATAGTAAATCTCATTGTAAAAAATCCTATGTGATTCCTTGTCACGTCCTTGTCTCAATGCAATTCTCATCTTAATATTATTCATTCTTGTTTCATTAGTGAACTTAAAAACTTCTATTTGGTATAGTCAGAACCTTTATTTGATTGTTTTCATCACTTGTCATTGTGCTGCCAATGGAAAGCTGGATCTTGCCAACACATTCTTGTTCATCATGATATATTGGCCACCACCGAATTTTGTCACTCTGCATATTCAACAGGTGCATTAAATGTCAGTATGTGGGTGGTGTAGAAGAGAAAAATAATATTATAGATGAGATGGCAATGCAATGGAGAGCTTACAGGATTATCACTGAGGGATGAAATTGAGATCCTGGCTTGACCATGGACTGCTTTTTTTGAATCTTGGACTTCAACAACTAGGGCATCCCCTTGGTTCTCTGGGAAACTGAATTTACATGCCAGTGTAAGATCTTTAACATTATTGATAACATTACATGTACTATGAGCTGAAATCATCAGGTCAGGCATAGAAATGCATTACTGCATACCGGTAGAATATCTATCAGAAGGCAGAACATAATGATTACTTATGATATTTAACTATTCAGATTAGTCAATCCAAAATTCCAAACAAAGTTTCTTCATCAATTGTCTATGACTATATATCCTGCTAAGATGCATTTGCAAAACAAAACATTCATAGGCTACAACATTTCACCAGTTTCCTAAGAGCAGGACAATTACAAACATTTCTCCAGTTAATCAAAGGAAAAGGGGGGGGGGGGGGGGGGGGATTAAAATTA
>JASCZI010000007.1:103580-147415 GCA_036250425.1 Stylosanthes scabra
ATCATGGTAATCTCCAGTTCCAGGGTGCAGAAAAATTGCAGAACATGGCTCTGCTTCATTTTCTTCTGATGTACTCTTAAGTTGGATTAAGCAAGATAGTGGCTCTACAAGAACAAGAAGGTGAGCTTCAATTCATTATGCAATAGTAAGTTCAATGTACAACAGCCACAAACATAGTAATTTAGAAAGCTCAAGTATTCAGTGGAGGGAAAAGAATAACTCCAACATGCTAATAATCTATATCAGCTTAGCTGAACAGTGTTCATTTGATGCCAAGAGAGAGATATTCAAAACTGTAAAGTGAGAATAATAATGGACATCTTGCAGAAGAAGAAGAAGAACCAACCTTCTGATCCCATTGAGAATGAGGCTGACTTCATATTATTTAAGCCACTTTTCACGAGTGATGAAACATGCCGGACGTATTCCATCCCGGCTTGAACGTAGACTGATCCTCTCTGTGAACTTGTGATTTGAAGTTTGCGTCTTGGTATAATGCGAAGTTTCTTCACTGCAGTTATTCATATAGCACATCAGGTGATATGATTCTCAATTTAAATGTTGGAAGAGGATCAATTAATGAGCGCATAACTGGATAATCTGCTTAGATTATATAATTACCTTCTACTCTTATTTTGCCTACAATCTTCTTCTTCTTGAGGGGAAATGTTTGTTCTGAATTCCTTGCATTTATGCCTTGAGTTGGTTTTCCTTTTACACCTCGAGGTTGCAACAAGAAGTCATGCAATCTATAGAATTCAAGAGACAAGAGAAATGATTGAGGATGACAGATGAAGCAAATGAAATGTAAACTCTAAAATGAAAGAAATGGAACCCACCCAAAGGCACTTCGAAGAGCAAGGCACTCATCCTTCAGAAACTCTGGTGCCTCAGTGCAGCCTCTTGCCCATGCTTGCAGGCACAAGCGTATGCAGGCATCATAAGTGATAAGGGTTTGCCAGGCATATTGACTATTGCAACTACTGAAATAACATGTGATAAAAGGAAGAGTGTACATTAGGTCCAGAATTTCAAAATAATAATGCAAATATTTTCAAAGCATTAATGGGAACAAATCTCAGGTTTGTTTTATCTGAATAATAGTTCATACTCAGCTCAAAGTTATGGTTTGTTTCAAAATAATTTGGTGATATGTAAGCTTTAGTTAAGGTTGGCATTTGACAGCACCTGGTGTTGTAATATGGTAAGTGAGGAGTCTTAGTCTGTGTTTCAGTGTCCTCTGTGATAGTTCTGTCTAGTCTGCAGAGTTAAACATGAAATGGAAACTGATATTCGCAAGGAAAGACAAGGAAAAAAGAAGATAGCCATAGATAGCAATACAAGTACCTTTGACCAAACTCAGCGGTGGCTTTTAAATTGCCGGGTTTCTGCTCAATTGAACACTCACTTCTCCCACCCACTGATTCTCTGGATGCCCAAGAGTCGGTTTGTTCATTCTCAAGTTGAACTGGAAAATCAGCATGAACGATGGGAGGAGCACTTGGAGGAGTAGCAAAATCATCAAGGCAGTTGGGAGTGCGCAGGTGAAGTCCTCCTGCTCCTGCAGGTGTAAACCTTCTGAGAGTGTTGTTGGGAAGCTCAAGTGTGAGATTCTGATTGGCCAAACCATTCTTGAGGATGGTATTGGAGGGTTGGGGTCTAGGGGGTTTACATCGAAAGAGTTCATCCTCATCGTACAAGTGTGATATTGGCCTCTCCAAGTAATCCAAGTTGGTTGGAGCAGAGAGTTCATCGTCAGAGGAGTTGGCATCCTCAGGGAGTGAAGCAATGCTTTCATCAGTGTCATCCTCGACGGAGAAGGCAAGGCTTCGAGGCGTGAGCAAAGCGGTGTGGAACTTGAGGGGAGGGAGAACTGGAGAGTTGAGAATGGGAGATCTTGGGAATCTGTCACTGGCGATTCTTCTCTCAGATAGAGGAGAGCGTAAGGGAGGCTCAGGCTGAGGTTCAGGCTTAGAAGAGTGTTCCAGTTGTGATCCCTGGAAAGCAGAAAGAATCGGAATCCAGAAAAAGAAAGAATGAAAGAAAGAAAGAAGAATTCAAAAATCAAAAAGAGGAGGAGGGGGGAACCTGCTTGACCCATTGAATAGCGGTGTCGTCCAGACCTTCGGTGAACATCATGAGAGAGAGAGAGAGAGGATCTGCTTGTGAAGCCCAACTCTGTACAGAAGCAATCACCACCAAACACAAAAGAGAGCGTGAATACTGAATACAACAAGTAGCATGTAGCTCCCTCCCACCTCCACCTTATACAACTCATAACGGCTAGTTTCCATAATTCTCCTTTTCAAACTTACCAATTTTTTTTTTTTCACAATTATTTAATTTAATTTAAATTCCTTTTGGACAACATTTTTTATGCTACAAACCCAAGCCTACTTTCACTAATTTTATTTCCTCCAAATGAACACCCAAACCCCATTATTATTATTACTAGTGTAATTATCCCGTGCTCTGCACGGGATTAGAGAATAGAATTGAATTGAAATTCATAATAAATTCAATTTAATAGAAAAAAAACTAATAAATCAGATTAATAAAATCATTTACAAAAATTAATCACCAAAATAGAATAAGTAATAAAATACAACATATGTTTAAAATTGAATTAATCCACATAGGTATTTATACAAAAATATAATATAACTAATTTTAATTTACAAATAACAATGTAAAATATATTTTAAAATTTAAAAAAGTATATAATAACTCAATGACTTGCGTCTATATTAAAATTAATTTTTCAAAATTATTAGGAAAAAATAATGATATATAATTAACTCTTTTAAGCCAATATTAACTAACATTTTAAAGTTATTTCATATATTTTAAATTCTAAATCCTAAATCATAAACCTTTTAAGCCTAAACATTTCTAAATCCTAACTCTAAACCTCAGAGTGGGTCAATGTTACCAGCTTAAAACTTGGTTTCCTATGTTTAGTTCAATGATAGGACTATTTATTAAAGTATAAAAAAATTAAGAGGGTATAACAATTTAATTATGATACAATAACAATATAAATAAGTTTTACACATATATTTAATTATATATTTTCATATCACTAAAAATGATCGCCCAAAACCTAAACGTGTTTAAATGAGTATAAAATGAGTTACATGATTAGTATCTCAAAATTAAACTTTATATATAAATAGTCGATGTTTTAAACTAATAATTGATCTCTAATCTAAAAAATAAAAATAGAAAAAATATTCTATAATATTTTTAATAAATTTAATTTTAATATACTATAAAAAAATTTACACATATACATCTAATTATAAATCAATATAAACAACCTGCATATATGACCAAACCATCAATATGTGCCACATACAAAAGATAACTTTTAATGTTTTATGTTGAAACAAATAAAGGATAAACAATTAGAAAGTCTTGTTGCTCGTGTCTGAGAACCGAAACCTCTACCAAATGGGTAAATATCGCTTTCCATCAGCATCAAAATGCACATGTTCTCCACAGCAGCAACACAAGGCACCTTAATTCATAAACATACAAAATGTAAATGTTAATTTCACATTTTTTAAAAAATATCCGGTGTAAGAGAGAGTAAGAAAATAAGGAATTGGAGTAGTTATGGCATTGAGTTATATTAGTCAAATGAATAACAGCTTTTGAGGAGTGGTAACAATTACAACAGCAGTTAATGGAACTATCTGGAGTGATATCAGCATAGTCAAATTGAATGATGATTAGAAATCACACATACTTAGGCAAATAACTATAGGGATATATCTATACAGGCTTCACAATCAAGCTAGCTCAAATATCAACCCAATCTACCATCAAGCCAGCTTTAAGCTGGTTTGGTGGTGTAAGATATGAGCAATGTAAATGCTAACTATTGATAAGAGAATGAAATATAACAAATAATGTTTTATTCCAGTGCAGAACTTGGCATAAAGTGAGTTGAATATCTCCAGTTCCAGGAGTCATGTCTATAATAAGGTAATCAAGCTCGCCCCTATGTTGCACAAAAATTAATATGAAAAGTCAAGCAGAACACATTTAATCTTCAAACAAATATTTTTAGTAGAATTTTTTTTCTATAATGCCTTTCAAAAATGCATACCACTCAGTAGTAATCAAAAGTTGGTTAATAACTTTGGAAATCACTGGGCCATGCATTATTGCACATCCTTGTCCTGAAAATCCGAAACAGACCAGCTTCACCCCCAATTATTCAGTTGGAATTATGGTCTTCTTCTCTGGATTCTGCAGCAGGACACTCAACAATTATTTGTGCAATAAATCACTCAAACTATACTAATAACCAAAAACAATTGATTCATCATATATTACCATTCCTAGCAATCGATTTTCAAGAGAAACCATAATTGGTAAGCTTGGACCATAAACAATTAAACATCAGCATCAAATATGCCGCCAACTCTAGCACCCATATCAGTCAAAGTGTAAGCAAGGTTTACAGCTATAGTTGATTTTCCAACACCTCCTTACAAAGTTTAACATCAAAGGAATTAATGATGTGAACCGAAAGTGAATAGATCCAATCATACTTCTAACTAACTAAAGTTTAGCTTTAAACCTGTTTGAAACAGTATAAATGGGTTCTTATTTGTCTAACTTTTTCAGATACATTCAATAGAACAATACATATGTTTAAAAAGAAAAAAAAATTCTCAGGTGTCATGTTAAACCAAACACGTGACAAATTACAAAAAGAAAATTGAAGAAAAAAAGGTTGACAAGAAAAAATTTCAAACTATGGCAAATATAACAATACCAATATATGATGAAGAAAAAACCTTCCAAAAAGATCAACCTTGCAACTGGACACAGCCACAATATTTGAAGTTGTCTGTAGACCTGCTTGAAGTTGCTCGGCAAATAGAGGTCTTGCTGGCTGTGCGGACATTGTGACTTTCACATTCTTAACCCAAGGGAGATTCGCCACCACTTCATTTGCTTTCTCTTCAAACTGCCATAAATATATGGTCAAGTAGTCCCTAAAAGAGACCAAAGTTAAACATCACAGAGGGTATCAGACGTAATCATGTACAAAACATGTTACTTTTTTATCTTTTACAATGGAAATAGATACAAATTCATTTTTTTATTAGTATTTAATGAGTTTTACAGAACAAAAAGTCCATTCAAACAACAGTTTGTGAACACATAAAGTGCTCTTCAAATACCCAAAACTACCTTTGTAGGGACATGGCATAAAGAGTCCGAAAAACCAGAAAAATTTGGAGCCAAAGAAAGCAATGGCTTACCCACATAGCAAGAAGTAAGCTAGAACAAAGAAAATAAATGCTCCAATAAGACATCCAAGGGTCCATGAATGAGATTCATGGATATCCATGTTCAATTTCTCCCCCTTATTATCATGAGCTCCAAACCCCAATTCCAAAATCTCCATACACCAAAAAATCTATATTTATAAACAAAAAGGGTTGAAGATCAAACCTCAAAGCAGGTAATGGTAGAATAGCTTGAAGAAAAACACAAAAATACAACAAAAACTGAATATCATGCTTTTAAATGAACAAAATTACACAGCTGACAACTTCCCATTTCAATTTTTCCAAAAACCTCAATTTTCTTAACTGTTAAACCAGAGATGATAATAAGCAGAGCAAATTGGATTTAGGAGAAGGTTGGAAGTTGTTGAAAGTTGAGAATTTAAGTGGTAACAACAAAAGGAAATCACCTCATGTTGCAGCCAAGCAAACACAGAAAAAGGAGAGTTACCTGGCATCCACCACAAACATAATGGATCAAATGTAACATTGACACAAAGTTCATCAGCAGAAGTGAGTGAGGTGCAATTGCAGCTGCTTTTAGCTATATTCAAGGCAACCTGTGCACGGGTCGGCAAGCAAATTGGTGGCATCGTCTGCACTGGCACCAAGAGAGGCGATTATGGAGGAATCAAATCTTGGTCTGGACAAACCATAAAGTAATAATTGAATCAGATTGAAGATAATTAATCTATGAAATTAAACCAATGATGTATGAAATCAGATCAATTTTCGAAGATATAAGGAGGATAGCGGAGTCAATACCAAACTGTAGATTCATTCGGAATAAAAGAATGGGAAATCAGGTAGTTCATGAGGTACCGGCACTAATGTTTGGTGGTAGGCTCAGAACCAAATGGAGTTCCTCTCCCCCTCAATCAATAAGAGGCAACGATTGCAAAGGAAGCTGTACATAGACACACATGAATTACTGGCTCGAAAGGAACACTTTTGGCAACACATATGAAATGTAATCAAGAGTAACATATCTAACCGTAAAGAAGGCAGCAGCATTGCATGAGGATTGAAAAGAAGAATAGGACCAGCAGCAAGCTAAAGGATGGGGCTACAACTACTGGCCTATGCTTGTGGTGGCGATTTGCTCTGTGGTAGCATTGCGGTGAGGGACGAACGAGAACGCGATCAGGAGAGTGTGCTTACGAAATTGGTGCTTTTCCCAGGATCGGCGGCGGTGCTAACCCGAGGACTGATGATCAACAGAACTGAGACATCTTCTGGTTTGGAAGTGGGGAAACAAAAATGGCATGGGCGGGGAATATCTTACGGCGCAACGAACTAACAATAACACAGGTGCGGCTAGGGTCAGGCCTGCATCTGCGGGCTTACCCTGCTCAGAAACAAAAGAAAAGGGAAATCCCCCTACGCTACTTGAATCAGCAAACAGAGGCACACGGAACGCAGCACCAACTCGAACCCCCAATTTATAGCAACATCACAAACACAATCGCACCATAAAGACGGACCCCAAGCGGCACCGACTGCCGCAACGTATCACCGCACCGCTAACATCCATAACAACCATAACCCACGAAGCAAATCAACATGCCTTACCCATAAAAGCTCCTTCCGAAAAATCGCCCGCCAAAGCCACCCCACGAGAAGAGGACACCACCTGCTTCATGGACGAAAAAAAAAACTGCGTTTTTATGAAATGTATATTATTTTATTATTATTATTATTTGTATAGGATGTACCTTCAAGAGATTGGACAACCGACGTCATCAGCAATACCAGGGGTTTTAAGGTGAGTTGACAAGTCTTCACTAAATAGTGTTTAGGGAGCACTTTCGACGTAACTATTGAGAAGGTTGAGAATGACGTACGCGGGAAATAGTTAATCTCCCCTTTTTATACTCGTCCTGAAGTTCTATTGCCAAATCATAGTAGAATTCATTAGGATGCGTTTGATTCTAAATTGGGAGATTGAGACTCAGTATTGTGTTTATTGTATAGAGATTGTAACTAAAATTTCAGCCAGCTTCCAGAATTCCAGTACCTCTAAATTGAAAGGATTAGGAGACTCTGATTGAAACTTTAATAATATTTTTTTACTCAAATACCTTCAATTAGTATTATAATTTTCAATACTAACATTTATTTCTGCTCCATCAACTTAGTTTAATCTATATATCTCGATCTCTATCACTAATTAATTTTAAACCAAATACAATACTTTATCTCTAATTAATTTTAATTCGTTGCGATTTGGCTTATTAGCGGAGAAGATCCATGTGGGATCAATTCAGGATCCTTAGAGGATTGATTCTGGATGGGTCCGATTTGGTGAATTGGGCCAGACCTCTGCTCACTTGAAGTTCGTGGCCTTTGGTTGTTGATTGTTAGAATGGGCCGTCTTATGAATTTGGGCTATTCAGGGCCCAATATTCGAAATATTATTATTATCTGACGTGATTCATTTTTTCTTCCCGTTTTCTCCTTCTGTCTTTTTTTTCTTTTTCTTTCACCTGAAGAAGTGGGAAATTAATTATTAATAAGAAACTTGAGGAAAAACAAAACAATTTATTTCAACCTATTTAAAAATTATATTAAAAACTTAAAATAAAGCACGTAGTAGTTATGCGTACCTTTTTTAGACCATCCATTATTAAATTCTGATATATATATATATGTTTTCAATTATGCCAACACTAAAAATCAATTATATATATAGTTAAACAACACATAATATCTGATTTTTGTTAGACATATAGCATTGTTCATATCATAATTTTCTTTGTCGTCCTCGAGAACCACGATAAATCCTCCCAATGTTAATAGAAATTTTTAGATGGAAATTGCTCACCAGATATCATATATAGTGGCTAGAATAGTTTACTATATATAATATTATTAATTATTAATTATGAATATTATTAAACAATACATAAATTTACAAATATTAAATTAAATATAATAATTTTATATTATAACAGCGTATTATTACGTACTCTTCTCAATTATCCTGTGATATCTCACCATCTACCTAATCGTTGAACTACTCTTATGCACTAGCAATATATTACAATATATTTTTTTTAACTTTGGGGTTTGCTTGTAAGAAATAAAAAAGAACCCTAATTAAGGCCTATATAAACCTAATCTGTGTGCACTTCCGTCTATTTTATATATAATTATCTATATTTTATACTATATATAATGAGAGTAGGTAAATGATTGTGTAAGTTTTTTTCTTCTTTCTAGCTAAATATTTTTTTTATATATAGTTTACTAAAAAACTTATTATTTATAGAATTTAAATTCAAAGCCTCTTAATTAAAATATTAATCTATGCCATTCAATTAATCCAATTTATTTTTAAGCCTCACAACTTATTATCTCTATTATATTTATTTTTTAAATATTAATTATTAATAAGAAACTTGAGGGAAAAAAAAACAATTTATTTCAAAGTATGTGCATGTGTATGAGTTGTAGACTACACGGGAATGCTCAATCTCTTGCTAAGAGCATCTTGAATGGTACATGGTCAACCATTTGAACTTAGCTTGTTCCATCTTGAGGTAGACAGAGTACCTAGAACTCTATTTGAAGTTTGAAGAGTTCAAAGCATATTCATAAAAGTAATCTATCTCCCAATTAAGTCCCACCTACTCACTTGGTTCTCCCCTCGTGCACGGCAGTGATGCTCCTGCTCCTACTCACCACTCACTCACCAACCAAAATGATATCTCTCTATTTAAACACTTGATAACTAAGCTCAATTGTTTAACAAGAAACATGGCAGCCATTCATCTTCATCCACATAATGCCAAGCAAAGTGACCCTCTTAGCTGGAGCCTAGCAGCGGATTCACTCACCGGCAGCCACTTTCATGAGGTCAAACAAATGGTGGCAGACTACAGGAAGGCCGCCATATGCATGGGAGCAGGGGAGCCGCTAACCATATCGCAGGTGGCTGCGGTTGCCAAGCGTGAGTCTCAAGTGAAGGTGGAGATCTCTGAGTCTGCGAGAGCAGGCGTGGAGGCCAGCTGCCAGTGGATTATGGATAGCATTGAAAAAGGCATTACCATTTATGGTGTTACCACCGGCTTTGGTGCTTCCTCCAACAGGAAAACCAATCAAGGACTTGCCCTTCAGAAAGAGATGGTTAGGTCAGATTTTCTCTCCTTCTTCTTTTTCAATTCAATTAAATGATTATATATGAATGCTTTACTAATTCTTCTCCTGGATCAGGTTTTTGAACTGTGCAATATTTGGCCATGAAAGTGAGTTATTCCATACGCTGCCAAAATCAGCAACCAGAGCAGCCATGCTTGTGAGGGTCAACACACTTCTTCAGGGCTATTCTGGCATCAGATTTGAAATCTTGGAAGCAATCACCAAACTCCTCAACAACAATGTCACCCCCATATTGCCATTACGTGGCACCATTACTGCCTCCGGGGATCTCATTCCTCTCTCCTACATTGCTGCATTGCTAACTGGCCGGCGAAACTCTAAAGCCGTCGGACCCCATGGAGAGTCCCTTGATGCAAAGGAGGCTTTCCATTTAGCAGGTCTTCATTCTGGGTTCTTTGAGCTGAAACCAAAAGAAGGACTTGCCCTCGTTAATGGCACTGCCGTGGGGTCTGCTGTAGCTTCTGTGGTGCTCTTCGAGGCAAACATCTTAGCCTTGTTGTCTGAAATTCTGTCAGCAGTTTTCACCCAAGTTATGCAAGGGAGTCCAGAATTCACACATCATTTGATACATAAACTCAAGTACCATCCTGGCCAAATCGAAGCTGCTGCTATCATGGAGCACATCTTAGAGGGCAACTCTTACATCAAACAAGGCAGAACACAAGAGCCAGATCCATTGCAAAAGCCTAAAAAGGATCGTTATGCTCTCCAAACTTCTCCTCAGTGGCTTGGTCCACAGATTGAAGTCATCAGGTATTCGACTAAATCAATTGAGAGGGAAATCAACTCTGTCAATGACAATCCTTTGATTGATGTCACTAGCAACAAGGCTTTGAATGGTGGCAATTTTCAAGGCACCCCAATTGGAGTTTCCATGGACAATGCACGCTTAGCTGTTGCTTCAATTGGCAAACTCATTTTTGCCCAATTTACTGAGCTAGTCAATGACTTGTATAACAACGGTTTGCCATCCAATCTCTCTGTTGGCAGAAATCCGAGTCTGGATTATGGTTTTAAGGCATCTGAAGTTGCCATGGCTGCTTATTGCTCTGAACTTCAATATCTGGCAAATCCAGTAACCAACCACGTGCAAAGTGCTGAGCAGCATAACCAAGATGTGAATTCCTTGGGGTTAATTTCTGCTTGGAAAACCGTTGAAGCTGTCGAGGTATTGAAGCTCATGTGTTCCACGTATTTGGTTGCACTTTGCCAAGCTATTGACTTGAGACATTTGGAGGAAATTTTCAAGAGCACAGTTAAGGATACTATAAGCAGAGTTGCAAAGAAGACGTTGAGCACGGATTTGTTTGGATCATGTGAGAGAGATTTGCTAAAAGTAGTTGACAGAGAATATGTATTCTCATATATTGATGATCCCTTCAATGTTAGGTACCCATTGATGCCGAAATTGAAACAAATACTTTATGAGGAAGCACACGCCAGGGCCATCAGTGAGAAGAAGAATACAAGCGTGTCAATTTTCGAGGAAATTGGAGCTTTTGAGGATGAGTTGAAGAGTGTGTTACCAAACGAGGTTGAAAGTGTAAGGGTGGCTTATGAGAATGGGAATCCAACAGTTCCAAATAGAATTGAGGAAAGCAGATCATACCCATTGTATAAGTTTGTGAGGGAGGAGCTCAGAGTTGGGTTGCTCACCGGTGAGAAGACTGCCTCGCCAGACGAGGAATTCGAGAAAGTATTTACAGCAATTTGTCAAGGAAAGATTTTTGACTCCATTCTAGACTGCCTCAAACAATGGAACGGGGTTCCTATCTCAGTTTAAGCCAAGAAGGATTGGTTTGCTATTTGTTTCGTGGTAGCTCCATAGCTTGTAGTTTGTTGTACTACTCACTAGTGTTGAGTTCAGTTTAACTATGAAATAAAAATGAAAAAACCTAGGCTATTTTATTCAAATGTATGGTTTTAATTTCTTTGAGATATTTCCTACAATGAATTAATGATAGAATAAAGAGAAGGAGAAGGTCAATCAATCTTGAGGGATGAGAAAGTTGCTACAGCTGCAACCCTCAAGATGATGAATAATGTTTGTAGTTGTTTAACATGTCATTTCTTACAAAGCTACACCAAGGAATGTCCAAAAGAGGCCATAGTCACAAAAGAGTGAAGAGAGATACAGACGGTTATTGCTTAATTTTGTTAATGCCAACAACAACAACAACAACCACCAAGAGTAACAAAAGATTTCTTTTAACATATATAATACATTTTAGTGGAACTTAAGACTGGTCAGTACGTTGTTGTGAACGGGATCAGCCAGATGATCAAGGAGGTTTTGGTAAGGGCCAACTCCTGTCACAAGGCCTTGAATAAAGTAACCCAAGATTGCCAACATGGCCAACCTCCCATTCTTCACTTCCTTGAGCTTCAAATCCTTCAAGGATTTCTCATCCTTGCCGAAACCAAGGGGGTTGAAGAAAGGTCCTCCGGGGTAAGCCGGGTCACCTGAACCTCCAAGACCCTTCTCGAGTCCTAAGAAGTATTGCTTTCCCATGGAGCCAGGTTTGGCCCAGTCTTGGAACCTTCTGTGCTCTGCAAATCCCATGAGTGCCATCTCCAAGACAAAGAGCGTGTAAGGGTCTGCCCAGTAGCTGTATGTTCCTGCAGGTGGGATCACACCGGTCTTGAACCATGGCAGTGCTGTTTCCTCAGGTATCAAACCAGCCTTGCCAAGAATCTCGGGTGCAATGGCACCGGCTGCACCCAACATTGCGAAACGACCATTGATGATCTCTCCATATGCTAGCCATCTTGGCTCAATGAACCCTCCTGTTCCTTCAGGGTCTGAAAGTCCAAGGGGATCAAATCCAAAGTCACCAGGGAGGCTGCAAAGTCATGGTAACGATGCCCAATTAATTAAAACTATTCATATTATTCATAAATCATTTGTGTAAGTAGAATGGAAATTTACCTGCCATCCAAGTAAGAGAGACTCTGTTTTGATGCAAACCACAAGGGTCTGTCTGCTCCTTGCTGAACTCAAAAGGAAACACACAAGGCTTTGTTAGCATGCATTTGGATTAAAAGAAGCACATAAAAGACAGGAGCATTTGAAGATGATGACCTTGACAGGTGGAGTGGAAGATGCCCTGACTATGAAGGAGGCCCTTTTGGAGAAACCATTGGGTCTTGATCCAAGGCTCTGCCTGGAAACCTCGGCTGAGAAGGCAAGAGATGATGATGATACTAGAGCTTGTGCAGCCATGATAGTGGTGCAGTGGTGCTTCTCTTCTGCTGCAGGCAAAGAGAGAGAGAGAGAGAGAGAGAGAGAGAGAGTTTTGTTGTAAAATGTTAGATTCTGGTGAAGAGGAGGATTAAGAAAGAATGATATCTAAGGTATCCACCAATAAGGAGGAAGAATGGAGATATGGAGTGAGCTAAGCCACTACTACTTGAGGGGTGAGGCCCCCACCATGAAACTCCCGGTGGAGGTGTAGTGTAATATTGTGTGGATGAGGCTATGATCTACTTCTCCAACCAACACTATACACGTAATCTCATGAATCCGATAACGGATATTGTTTTCTTCCTACTCTCACTAACGTTTTTGTTTCTATGTATGTGTCATGTGTGTTGCCTTCACTGTATCTCGTGCTGATAATGTGGCCATTTAACTCTCTTCCTCTCTCACTCTACGTGGATTTTTTTACCACTTGCTCTTTTTCTTGCCTCAAAATTTATGCGGAACAAAAAAATAGAAAAAAGAAAAATCTCCTCAGACGTGGACCCTCTTTGCATACATAACATAACATATTAACATCCAAAATGTCAACTAATTTTATGAAAAATTTGTTGATGAAAGTCTCACCTCATTTTTTAGTTATACTCCTAATTTCTAAATCAATTTTTTATTCAAAATATTACTTATTTAGATGTTAAAAAACAATTAAAAACATAAATTAAAACTTACTCATTGGAAAATTTTCAGGTGTACCTGGACACCGAATGGTATACCGGAACGGAGAGTACGGAGGAGCAGGTTTGCAGGCGCTGACAAGTACTTGCGAAGGGAATGACGGAAGTAACCCTGGGAACCCAAAATTTACAGAAAAGGAGGGCTCGTGGGTCCAGGGCATGTGTGGCTAACGGCGGAGAGGCCACAGTCCATTAATCGCTGTCCAAATTTATTTTACATTACCTGGGCTCCTTGCCTTGACCTTTCTTTTTTACTTCTATCCCCAGTTTCGAAGATCCACGGACTGCTACGCCACATTATGGGCTACCCCATTTGGCCCACAATGGAATTGATTCCGTTCCATAAAAACAAGAACCAGATTTTAATGCTGTTTTGGTTAAATTTTACTTTGTTTTGGAAGTCAGGGTGTACATGAAATCGGATGAAGTCGGGTCTTCTTTGATTCAGGTCCGATCCAAAATATATCTTTGATCTATTATTGAAACCCTAACCCGGTTTCAAACCCGATGAAATCTTCTTCTTTTTGGGCCGGGTGAAACCCGGGTGAAGTCGGGTCTACCCGAATTAAATTAAAAAAAATTATAATCATCGATCATAATAATATAAGCAATAATACTATTAATTTTAGCCCCAAATAATTTTTTGCAATATTAATAATAATAATAATACTAACTTATATTACACATAATCAAAGAATTCTATAAATTTATCCAAAGAAAAAAAAATGTTATAACTTTCAACAATAATTCTCAAGTAACATATATTGAAATTATTAATTTTGAATTTTTCTCTTTCGTTCGAAATTAAAGAACCATGTTCTTGATTCATGTAATATAATTAAACACCTACATTTAATTTCTAGAACTAGAAGTTTGATCGTATAATAGTGGGTCCAGTGGATTCATAACATATTTAGGCCAAACTTTAAAGTTTGAAGTAACATATTCATATTTTGTGTATAACATAATCATATCATATATAATTTTATAATTACACTACTATAAATTTTAATTTTTTACATTATTTTTGTACTACCGGGCCACCGGGCCGGGTGACCCGAGCCTAGGCCCTGACCCGATTTCATATTTTTATCGGGTAAGTTTTATTGGCTTAGACCCTAACTCGGATTGCTTCGAAACCGGACAAAAAATTATCCGAATTTCATCGGGACCGGGCCGGACCTTGGACCGGTCCAGGCCATAAACACCGCTATTGAAAGTGTTTGTCCTTGCTAAAAGGGTTCATGATGGGTGTCTGAATTAGGTTAAGAGACTTATGTGTTTTGGTTGTGGTGTGTTGTTGTTATGTGGGTTAACATTGGGGTGACTTCTTTGTATTTGTGCTGATGCAGTGTTCGTTGTTGTTAGTGTTGGGATAGAATAGAGATATGGTTGAGTATGTGGGTAGTGGTGAAATATAAGCTTCTGTAAGGGATTAGGTTTCCACATAGGCTTGATGGTGGGTGTCTTCTTGGATTGGGCTAGGTTGGTTATCCCAACTTTTGTCCAAAAAAGAAAAAACAAGAACTAAAGCTGAGCCGTTTAGCCGAGTCTTCGTCAGCTCAATATTCAAGGAGGGCCCACGCCCTTGCCTTCAGGGCTTACAATTTTTCCCTCTCCCAGTCCATCGCTGCTGTCTTTTCATACCTCAGACCATCATCGGGTTTCCCGTCAGCGTCGCAGAACCCATAACTCATCTCTACCGTCCACTGCCTTATCTTTTCATCTCAACGGCTGAAACTCTTGGTATACCCCTGTCAGATGTAATGTGCCTGGAATACTTGAAAACCTTCCTGTGTCTCAATAATTACTATAGAAAAATTTTCGAGTATACATGTAATATGTAATAGTTGATTTTAATTTTAAAAATTTAAAATATAAATATAAATCAAAATCATCGATTATATATTCCAGATACACACCGATATACCTAAAAACCTTCCATTACTATATATCCATTACATTATTACTTCTTTCCTGTCCTTGGATAAATTACCAAAAATAATAGTTGCTAAAAGGCAAAAGCAAATTTTCATATTAACAATACTACATGTATTGTTATACACTACATGTATCATTATACATATTCATACACACCATTTAACAACACGAAAAAATATAAATATTAGTACAAAAATATAAATTCTTTTATATTGATATTTAAATTTTTTCGCATTACTAAATAGTACATGGATTAATTCTTCTTCAGTTAAATAGTAAATACTATCATTGTTAAACTAAATTGCTTATGTTCGTGGTGTTGTATTTGACAGTAGAGATTATATTATTCAATTTTATAAGTCAGATTTTATTTTGACCCAGGCCCGATTAAATATCTATCTATAACCATCATTAGTTAAGACGTACAGAGAGAAAATCAACTAAACTAAAATACAATGGAACTTAATGTATCCTCACTTCTTCCGTGGATTTTCTTAAAGTTTCTACTTTCTAGCAGTAAAGATTACTCCTAAGATTCTATATTCTGCCGAAAATCTAACTAATCGTATGAATATATATCTAACCCAGGTCAACAACACTTCATCTGGTCCATAGGATCAATCCGAGGCAGCTATTCCCAAATAACCCATAGTTAAAAAATATGCAGCAGATCCTTAAGCAAAGAGGGTACCAACTTGATATAGAACTTGTGTTGATTCTCGAATATTCATAACATATTTTAGTGGGAACCAGATCAAGCAAATGCAAAAACAGCACGAGTATATAAGATGCAATTCAAATAAAAATGCATTCGAAGATGTGTTTGTTCTTTATTGTTTTGGACCTCCCATTTTAGATAATCGGATAGCCAACAGACTCAAATTTCAATTCAATACTGTTCTGGTGAAGATGATAAGATGGGAGGAAGACTGAACATAGCTATGAAAATGACATAGGTAATTAGATAGTACCTTAGCAACAGATCTCCAAATGCTTCTATTTTTTTTGTGATAACTTTACCGTTCCAAACCTAGCCATTGAAATGGCAAACCTTATAATACATCCATGGCAAAAATCCAATAACAAATGCAAAATCTCTTATGTCTTCACCGAAAATAAATGCCCACTCAAATGCTATTTCTTTGCTGGGCTCTGATCTGTATGCCTCGTAAGAACATAGCAGTCTGGTGGTGTGATGTTTGTATAATAGTTCTGGATTGTTTCTGTGATTTCAAACCCAAATTTCTTGTAAAAGTTTATGGCATCTTCATTATTTGTCTGCACATGCAAGTAAACCTCAGCAATGTTTTGCTTGGAGCAAAGATCAAGTACATGATTCAATAGCTTAGTTCCTGCATAAAGCCAATTATTCATACAAAAAACTTCCCTCAATCAATTTTCTTAAATAAACAAAAAGAAAAAAATAAAATAACAAGCTTAAAAGGGAGATAAACTTTGAAACAACAAATGCTGGCAGAAACAAAATGATGTTTCTCATATGCACTATGATGCTTAATGGGGCACTTGGTGTGAGTTGTGATACTGTGCATAGACATTATAATGAAAATGATCAAATAAACCTTGGGTTAAGCACTAGGGAAAGATATTTAAATTACTTACCAATACCAAGGCCACGGTAAGGTGCCAAAACACCTAAAGTCATAATGTAAACCCGGATTTGGCCCCCACTTTCCTTCTTCTCAAGGCGGCATGCAATTGCACCAACACATATGTCACTGTAGTAAGCTGAAAGACAATACGAAGAAAACAATTGTTAGGAACAGGGTTATTGTTGTATTCCAATATTGAACATGTATTCACACACTACATTAATGGAAGTGTTTACATATTCTACAGGTTTCATGTGTCTTTATAGCATTGAATGATGAGTATATCAAGCTTATCTATTGCAACTGAAAGCGCGCCATTCAAGTAAAGCTTGGATTTCAAACTTAGTCCTAAGAATATTCCATGTACAAATACCTGATTAAAGAGTGTTGAAGCCATCCTAAACTCTACTATTCAAGTATATTATACATCTAACCCAGAAAAAAAAAAAAAGAAGAAAGGGATTCTGTATTCAAATAAAGATAAGAATGTAGAATGTAGAGTCCTCCCTTAATGAAGGGGGGAAAAGAAGCGAGGAAGAAAATACAAGCCCCTCAAAGCATCAGCACACTAAACAAAGAAGGAATTAGCAGAATTTAAAAGTATTCCTTTCTCGGATAAAATATAGCAGCGAAATTATGAATGGTTCTTGAGCTAGAGAGGGGCTGACCTAGTTTAGTGAAATCACCGGAAGCAAGAGAATCGGCATAGTATTTATCATTGTAACGAACAGGGAAAAGAGCTATGTTGAGCTTCTTGAGCTGCATTAGGTTCTTGTCCCTAACACCGTCCAGTGAGATTGACACTTCACGACCAGCTCCCATTCTAAAAATTAATTGAAAAAAAATGGAAATGATTCAGAGTAACGAATGGAATATCCAACCCTTCCCAAACCCCAAACAATGCGCAACGTACCTTAAAAGAGTTTGAATCTGGTGAAGACGACGGAGAGAATGAGATGGGGGTTGAGAAATGAGAAACAACAACACCACCAAACAAAAACAAGTGGCGTCGCCTGGCGGTGGAGATACAACCATGTCAACCTTTTAAACCTAGAATCAGGGATTATTTTGACTTTTTACACTTCTTTTTTCCTTCTCTTTTTTTATTCAGCTTCATTTCATTTCGTATCTAAATTATAAATTAGCAAATAGCAATTAGATTTCTTCTATTCAAAAAAAAAAAATCTTAATTCTTACCTTTTAAAATGACGCAAACTGCCGTATATTATTAAATGTTTGCCCCAAAAAATTATTAAATTTTAGATTAAAATATATTTTTTATCCTAAAATTTTCAAAAAATTTTAAAAATAACCTTAGTTCAGTTTTATCCTCAACATTTTTCAATAACTTTCCATTATACTCTTATTTCTCAAATCTGTTAAAAATCTATTTTGTATACCAATTTTACTCCTTTTATCATCTTCCTCTCTCACCTGCATAAAAAAAAAAAAAATTCAAAATTCACGGCCACCACTCCATCACCATCGATATAAAACTTCCACCATCAGTGCCATCCTCAGCATCCCCTTTTACAATTATCACCCCATCAATACATATAATAATAATAATAATAATAATTGAATCAATAGATAAACAAAATATGTTTATCTGCTAATTTCATATTTCGTATTAAATATGAGGTACGTATGGTTGTGGTTGCAATTGGTGGTGTGCTGGTGGTGGATGGTGGGTGGAGACGTGCCGTGGAGTCTTGGAACCTGTTGTTTGTGCCATATCATTCTTTCTTCCTTCTTCTTTCTTTGGATTTTTGCCTTTTTGGATTCATTGTTAAAGTGGTTCAACAAAAACCCAATACCAGAACCTCCCTTTCAACCCAACTTCTCCACCAACAATTTGCAAATTTCAAACTCTTCCACGCCCTTCTTCTTCTCTTATCAAAGGTGCCATTTTTATGTTTCTAATAACTTCCAGTAAAACTAGAACATTTTAAAAAATTCCCAATTTTTTTTGCTACATTAAAACCCTAAGCTAAGCTAAGCTCCACAGCGTCTCAATTCCTACCACCGTGATTTCTCTTCTTATTTCTTGGAACTAAAATATGAAAAATTAATGCCTAATTGATTGTTAATTTGCAATGCATCGTAATTTTCTTATTAACTGGCAGTTAGATGATATTAATTATTATTATTATTATTATGTGTTGATGTAGTGATAGTTGTAAAAGAGGATGTTAATGGTGGTAGTGGTTGACTGGTGGTAAGCTTTAATGGTGGTGGAGTGATGGTAATGGAGTGGCGGTGGTGGAGTTGTTTTTGTTTTTATGGAGGTGAAGGAGGAAGAAGATGATAAAAAGGTAAAATTGGTATAAAAAATAATTTTTTACCAGATTTGGAAGATAAGGGTATAAATAAAATTTATTATAAACGTTAAGGATAAAATTGAATCAAATTAAATATTAAAGATATTTTTAAAATTTTTAAAAAATATTAGGAACAAAAAATATACTTTACCCTAAATTTTAATATTATTATCAACTTAGTTTATAATAGCTTAAACAACAATTTTTCTTTATTATTCTTGAGAATTATGTTAATTAAAAACAAAAAATAAATATCTTAACCTTATAAAAGTAATATATAAATCTTGAACTTTTTAACTTTTTAAGTCATTTATATTTTAGTCTAATATTAGATAACATCATCGCTATAATATTTATTCTTTTAGAATTTGATACAAATATATCATAATATGATAATTAGAAAATGATGAGTTGGTTAAATATTAATGAGTATTAGTAAAAATAGTATAAATAAGAACAATCCTATTGTAATATGGTAGGAAATCAATTAGAAAAACTTTGTTCATCCAGGTATTTCCCTTAATTCGAAGGAGTGGTTTTATCAATTCCACAATATACACATTCATATCATTATTTTTTTTTCTTTATTTATATATTCTAATTGACTATTACTAATTTAGTGATTACTCAACTTCCATTGCATTACTCTATTTCTTGTTCGGTGAATTACTTTTTCTTTCTAGGTATAACATTTGATATTCTCATTAAGAGATTTATAATGAAAAAATCAATTATTGTTGAAAATTAAATCAAACATATGATGTTTATCATTCATGAAAAAAAATTTAGAGAATTCAAGAAAGTTAAAGAAAAAGAGTTCAAATTGAAGTTAAAGAAAAAGTTTGAATTGAACTTAAACTCTATATTTTTAAAAGATTCAAAGGCATTGATATATAAATTATGTTCTTAAGTGAAGATAGAAAAATGTGAGCTTATTTGAGTCTTCACTTCCTTTCTATTAAGAGAGTTAATAAAGAGTAGAATATGTGCTGTTGTTGTGGTGTTGTTCTTCTTCTCATATAGTGTTAAGGTTGAGAGAAAATTATGTTGAGACTATGTTATGTTGTAATTATTATGAATGTTTATATGAATTTGAGCGAACTTGTGCAAATTATTGTGGGTATATATACTAACAATTATAAATACAATTCAAACCTAATCAAACATGAATAATTCATCGGTCACATATTTTAAATCTAAAGACAATAGTGATTCAAAAAATTTATGTCACATTTCGATATATGACACTTTTTTTTATTTTAAATGACTATTGGTGGATTCTCTACGTCAAAATTTTGAAATTCCAAAAGTGTACCGAAAGCTCAAATATTATAGGAGGTAATCATGAATTATCTGGCAAAGCTTTACAATGATATTGGCTATGGAGGTTTATTAATTCAATAACAACCTAAATTACCTTTGAAATCGTTTTTCATCGGCGCTACCAACTCAAAGTTATCTTTGTTCTTCCAGAAATTGATTAAAATGAAGTTTTAGATTTGAATCTTCAGCATGTTAAAGCATTAGTAGCGCTTGACTTAACAATGGGAGAAGCACATTTATACTAATAATCATAGTAATCTTCCTTTGGAAAAGGTTAATCAAAATATTCTCTTTAACATCTTATTTCACATTTTGGATATACTTTTCCTAGAGGGAGTTGTCTATGATGAGGAAAGAATAAACAAGACCTTAAAGGACCATATGAAAATATTCCGTTTTAATGACCCTGATTGGTGCCGTACAGAGCGGTGTGAGTTTAGATTTTTAGCCCCTCAACCTATCCTAATCACAAAACACGCCAGTTGAATTTAGTAAAGCATTGATCATTTGTATGGCACATGACAATAGATCCACCATAGGGAATACATAGTATTAGTACCAGTTCTTGCCGTCGTGCGTGAGATTGGTGGGGTGCTTGGTGAAAGCGTTGAACCAAGTCGCCGTCATGTAAACATGCTAATCTATGAATTATTTGAATTATTTATTAATTATAACATGAAATGACTAAAAAAAAAGGAACAAAAAAATGTTGTTCGGGGACATACTGACAGACGATTTGCTGGTGAAAATGGAGTCGGAGTCTACAGCGGCAGCAATGGAGGAATTGGAGTTGGAGTTGGTGTCGGAGGAGCTAAGCTGAGGTATCGGGATAATAACTCTATGAACGGTTAAGCGACAGCCGTGTTCTAATAGAGGCGAGAAAAGCAATGCCTCCCAATTACGCCAAAATATCTATGAACATGATGCACAATTCATTTTTCTATTTTTTATTATTTTAATTTTTTGGATCTAAGAAAAAGTCTTATTTTTTTGTAATTTTTCGTTGATTTTAATATTATTTTCTAAAAATTTCTTCCTAAAAAACTTTAATTTTTGATATGAGATGTTGAATTTTGACAATGATATTTGATTGTTCCATGTTTTTTTCTCAACCTTCGACAATAATGGTACCCCATTGTTAATAGCATAGAAGGATGGAAAGTAGAAACGCATTGCCCAGTTAAACTGGTGGCTGGGTTGAGTTCTTATGATAAAAATCCATATTTACAAGAAAGCCCCAAAATTATTACTATTTTCATTATCCATCTTGGTCCTTTAGGTAGCGTTTGGAAAAAAGACTGAGACTGGGGGACTGAGACTGAAATACTGAAACTAAATTATATTTGTGTATTGTGTTTGGTTTGAAATGTACAAAACTGAGACTAAAATAATAAAATTACCAAAATACCCAACCATTAAATTATTCTTTTCTTCTTCCCCAACCCCGTCGTTCCTAATTCCCACCCCCAATTCTTAGCTCCTGCCATTCCTATGGAACAAGAAGAACAAAATAAAAATAACATCACAAACACAAGAATCATGTTGTACATACATTACTATATTTCTTTTTTTTTTTTCAAATAACAAAATTGAGATGCCATTCTCTTGAACCAGAAGAACTAAAATCACATTACACAAAATTCAATCATGTTATGAACAAACACAAGAATCATCTTTTCATCCTGCAAATTGCTATTTCTTATTTTTCTTTTTTTTTCAAACAGCAAAACTCAAAAAAAAAAAGCACAACAGCGTGATTACAAAAAATTAATTCCACCTCTCATGGTTCTTGTGATTAGGGCACATTGAAAAAGAAGAAGAATTATTGAGTGGTACAGAGACTCAAAAATAAACCAAAATAAAAAAAAATAGAGTTGGATATACAAACAAAAAAGGAGAAACAATGGTTGAGGAACAAATGGTGTTGGGAGAACGGTGACAGTGCACTGCAAGCAAGAGCGATGACAACTTTAAAGTGAGGCAACCGTGCTTTGTGAGGGTGCTGTAAGGAGGGCGGCAGCGACTGCAAGGAGAGGCGACGGTGCACTATGAGAAGGCAAGCAGACCGACGACGGCTGTGTCTGAGTAGGTGCCGGCGACTGTGTAGAGAGGAATGAAGATGGAGGCACCCAGGCAGGAGAGAGAGCTTTTGGAAAAAAGTATGAAACCCTAATTTAATTGGAACAAGGGGTAGTGTTGAAATTTTCAAAGTGTAATGAGGATATTAAAAGAAAGAAATGTCATTAAAATTTCAATCCGAGTTCCAGTCTTCTAGTCCCTCCAATTTGGAGATACTAAAAATACAGAAATTCTGGGGATTGAGACTGAAATTTTAATTCCAGTCTCTGGCCAACAAACAGGATACTGAGTTTCAGTCTCAGTCTCAGTCCCAGTCCCTCAAAACAAACGCACCCAAGGACCCAAATATACTTTCACCATGCTGCTAGAAAGCTCCACTTTTCCTATACTTCCATCAATTTTATGTTTTATAAACAAGTTCATTACAAGACTAACTTGTAATAGCAGAAAACTAAATCTACTGCTAGCTTAGCAATGTAACTAATAACTAATAAGTTGAATAAATACAGTCATACATCAAAAGGGTCCGGCTCAAAAGCCCCTTGATTGGTTTGAGTATGAAGCCGGAAGAGTTTGAACTGATTAGGGATAGTTCCTCCTCAGATTTGGTATAGAAAGCTAGTTTATTTTGTGTCTATGTTTCTGTAGAATTACTTTTGGGTGAGTTTTAGGGCACGCCTCCTTTCTTCCTGGCGTGCCCAACACCACTTAGTTGGCACACAAATCTGACACAAGTTAATGGGTGTCATGTGATTTTATTTTAGAACCCTTTCGTAAAAATTGAATTCTCTCTTCTTATTTCCTGTGATACACAAGAAATGCCCAATTTTTTTTTTTTTACTTTTATTTGTTGTTGGGCTGGACTCAATAAAAATTGGGAATGAGAAAATTAATGCCCCAAGGAGTGGAAGATAATTGAGACAGGAGCCCAACATGGTTAAAACATATCTCTTCTTCAATACACTTTTTTTTTTGGGCGACATAAATTTAATATTTTTTGACTAAATGCATCTCTATTATAAAACTTGAAATAAAGATTTTTTTAAATGATTAAATAATGTTTAATTAATAGTAAAAGAAAAGAATAATTAAGTAATTTTTATTGGTTATTAAAGAATATAACTGAATAATCAATTATTTTTTAATGATCATATTCTATATTGATAACATAATTTGTAAATAGAAAAATGAAAGATAGAGGTCATAATAAAAAGTAACAAATGAACCATAACAACTGTATTATATAGTTTAATTCGTTTTTCTTTAATTATTAGTCAAAACACCAAAATTATACATATTATTAGCATAGAAAAAGTAAAATGAGATATATGGTAAAGAAACACACTCCAAGTTATTTTATAAACTGTATTAAGCTAAAATAACTAGATAAATTTTTTAAAGAAATTGACTACATAAATAATTTCAGGAATTTATATATATACGTGGGAAAATTTTTTAACATAAAATAAAATAAAACTTTATTTTTAAAAATAAATTAAAGTGACATTAATTACAAAAATTCAATTTTTTATTTTGGAGCCTGCATCACGTTCGCCACTTTAAATGGCTAATTTTGTGTTTTTCAGAATTTTAGCCACTTAAAGTGGCGAACTTCATTGTATTAGCCAATTAACGTGGCGAAATTTAGCCAATTAACGTGGCGAACTTCATGATATTAGCCATTTAAAGTGGCAAATTTATGCCATTTGGAACACTTTTACAACTATAATTTTATTTCCTAACCAATTGGGACACGTAAAAATCATTTTCTAACCAAACCATACGATGAAAATCTAATGAACCTACACCCAACCACTAATAAAAAAAGAAATGATTTTCTTGCAAACAATTTCACACTTTTCACATCTTTCATGGTATAACCCTTAATTTTTATAGTTATATGCTTTAATCAAACATGCATTTTTATAGTTATATCCCTTAATTTTTCATATTGAGGAAGCAACACATAAAAATACCAGGGACTATTATATACTTGATTGTCTAAGATTAAGATGTAATATAATGCATGAACAATGAAAGATGTGGAATGTGTGAAATTATTTGCAGGAAAATTATTTCTTTTTCTTATAAGTGGTTGAGTGTAGGTTCATTAGATTTTTATGTATGGTTTGGTTAGGAAATGATTTTCATGTGTCCCCATTGGTTAGGAAATAAAATTATAATTGTAAAAGTATTCCAAATGACATAAGTTCGCCACTTTAAATGACTAATATCATGAAGTTCACCACTTTAATTAGCTAATACAATGAAGTTCGCCGCTTTAAGTGGCTAAAATTCTGAAAAATACAAAATTAGCTATTTAAAGTGGCGAACATAAGGCATGCTCTAAAACTAAAAAATTGAATTTCTATAATTAATGTCTCTTTAATTTATTTTTAAAAATAAAGTTTTATTTTATTTTATATTAAAAATTTTTCCTATATACACGTGTGTGTTTTTTTTTTACAATTTTTTTCCATTTAAACATGTGTAATTGACAAGCTTTACCTGCCTAATTGAACTTTTTTAAAAAATCCCATACATATGACTATATTGCATTCTCCCCAAAACAAAAGCTAAAACTGTTAATATTAGAAGACGTTCTAAGCCTGTTTGAGATGAAAAAATGAAAGCACGTGATCACGTAAGGAACCTCACCTACACATGTGGCTCTTTCTTGATTGGGCCAGCTAAGTGGCATTGGGCACGCCAGGAAGGAAGGAGGCGTGCCCTAAAACTCACCCTACTTTTGTACTCATTCGTTTTATGCAGAAGGAGTTAGCCATGCAGGTGGGTACTCTTTCTAAGTTAGGCTTGTATTAAGGTTCTAGGTTGCGACATCTAAATCTAAATTAGATAGTAGTTGTTTCCTTGATCTGCAATGAATAAAAATAAAGATAATCCTTGATTTGGGTTAGGCCTCCACGTCCATGGAAAGGTGGAAACCAAGTTATTTTAACATTTTCCTTTATTATTTAATTAAAAATGAATTTTGATGGCATTGACTGTTGAGAGTAGTTGAAAGGTTGAAACCATTGTTGTTTGCGGCTCTAATGTTATTCTGTGGGCGGATGAAGAAGGAGATTGATTGTGTATTAAACGCTGCTTGAATGTAGAAACGGAGTGCCACCCACAAGAACCCGTGACCAAAAGTATATATGCGACGATAATATAGTAGTGTTAAAGTGAAATTAAAAGGAAAGGATAATTACTTAGTTAATTAGAGAAGAGAAGAGAAGAGAAGAGGGTAGCTAAATAAGCAGAAAAGAGATCACCTTATCATTATTGAATTAACACAGCTGCACTTCCATCGGATCCCATTCCCAGCTAGAAAATAGCAATGGCTCCTACTCCTTGTGCAGCAGCTACTTCGTACTCTCTAACTGCACTCCCATTTACTACTAGTACACACTCCACCTCTTCTCCATCTGCAATATTCTTCGCTAAGCCCACATGGAAACCCAAAATCCTCCATCTTCGGACCACAGCTGCCGTCTCCATCCAGAAAGAGACTCCAGAAACCGAGCGCCCCGACACCTTTCTCCGAGAATCTGACGATCTCGCCCATTCTTCTTCCTCCTCCTCCTCCTCCTCTTCGGTCAGGGCCCGCTTCGAGAAGATGATTAGGGAAGCTCAGGACACCGTCTGTACCGCCCTCGAGGCCGCTGACGGTGGGGCCAAGTTCAAGGAGGACGTCTGGTCCAGGCCCGGTGGCGGCGGTGGCATCAGCAGGGTTCTCCAGGACGGCGCTGTTTGGGAGAAGGCTGGGGTTAATGTCTCCGTTGTTTACGGCGTTATGCCGCCAGAAGCTTACCGCGCTGCAAAAGCTGCTGCTTCTCCTGACCAGAAGCCTGGCCCTGTCCCTTTCTTCGCCGCCGGAATCAGCTCCGTAAGTGTTTCCCCCCAATTCAATTCAATTCAATTCTTTCCAATTTCAGATGGAATTCCAAATAACATGAACCTTTCTCCAGGTTTTGCATCCCAAGAACCCATTTGCCCCAACCTTGCATTTCAATTATCGCTATTTTGAAACTGATGCTCCTAAAGGTAATGCCGCCCTTCCTTTATGAAATTGCATGCCTATTTCGGAGCTCTTTCTCATACCATTATTACTACTGTTGTCTCAAAATCTTGCACATGCCAATTGTCCTGCAAATATGCATCTGTTTAAATTTATGTCAACACGTAAGTGCATAAAATTGTTCAATACTTGTTTGAATCTGCTGCTACTGACCCTAAACCCTGTTACACTCTACAGATGCTCCTGGAGCACCTAGGCAGTGGTGGTTTGGTGGGGGAACTGACTTGACTCCTGCTTACATTTTCGACGAGGATGTTAAACACTTTCATTCGGTATATTCTCAATGCAAAAATATTAGTTCATGACATTTTTGTGATTTAGATTTTGAATTTTAGGGAGAAAACAAATAAAGCAAAACAAAACACTATTAAACCATCACGTTCCCCTGTTTTAAACTGTCTCTTCTTCACCTTCATGTTTTGCTTCTTATGTAAGAAGGATTTTTTTATATAGGTTTGAAGTGTTGAGTGGGTTTACTTGAATTTTTTCGTAAATAAGGCATTGAAAGTTTGAAACCAACCTTCTCTAGAAGGTCTAGTTTCTTTTGATGCTATTGTCTGGGGTTTCTGCAAATGCTTAAGAATTCTGCAATCTGATCATTTTACATAATTTTATTTTACTTACAACAAACAAAGAAACGGAGATCCATACGTTTGATGCTTACTAAAATTTGTTGAAAGGATTTTGTTTTTTTTTTTTTTTTTGCCCTTTTTTAAGCTTGCACTTGAGCATTAGGCTCATTACCTACTACTATTTATTCCCCTCTCCCCCACCCAAAGAAGGGGAAAAAAAGAATGAGCTTATTGTTGTTGAAACTAAGAGCAACTCATTTGCTTCTATCATGCTTAAACTACAGACTCAAAAAAAGGCTTGTGACAAGTTTGATCCTAACTTCTACCCCCGCTTCAAGAAATGGTGTGATGACTACTTCTATATCAAGGTATGACTCTTAATTCATTTTGAAATAAGTATTGGTGTAGTTGTAGTCTTAGGTTCTATTTGACAAAACAGAAAATAAACAATCATATGACAGGTGAGTACTACTTATTAGTGTTCATTTCATTAACCTATAATAATTAATAAAAGAGTATACTTGAAATCCTTTTCTGTCCATCGTCATTAATTTTGATTAACTTTGCATGTGGATGATACAATAATGGGAAACAAAATGTAGTATTGCATGAAAAAGTACATTGATCTGATTAGATAGTAGTGTGTGAAGGGAGAATAAGTGACATAACTCAGAAATGTATGCGAGGAACCAAAACTTGCAATGTTATATTTATTCTTGCTTGATTTGGTTTATAAACTCAAAATGCAAATACACCTAGGTTGGATCTCATTGACAATGTTGGGATTGAAAATTTTCAAACGGTAGTCCCATGTTTCGGGGGTTAGAGTGGATTCAGTCAGGGTGTGTGTGTGCGTGTGTAAACGAACTTTAAGTGCGTAACATGTTCTGTTGTTGATTGTTTTTCCTCATTTTGCGTCTTAATTCTACATTCAGCATCGAGGCGAAAGGCGAGGACTTGGAGGAATATTTTTTGATGATCTGAATGACTATGATCAGGAGATGCTTCTTTCCTTTGCTACTGGTAACAACTTGTATTTGTGTGTATAAATGGATGCTTCTAACTGGAAGGACATCTCATTCATTTTTTTCTCTCCCTGTTTCATGCTTGTTTATTTTTTCCCCCCAGAATGCGCAAACTCTGTTATTCCTGCATATATTCCTATCATAGAGAGAAGGAAGGATTTGCCCTATACAGAGCAGCAGAAAGCATGGCAACAATTGAGAAGGGGACGTTACGTTGAATTCAATTTGGTATAATATTGAAGTCCTCTCTCTCTCTCTCTGAGACAAAAAAAAAAAGGAAGAAATTCTTATTCTTTCTCAGATCGGTTTTACATTCAAGTAATCAAAATTATGGTAACAGGTATACGATAGGGGTACCACATTTGGACTAAAAACAGGAGGCAGAATAGAGAGTATTCTTGTATCTCTCCCACTGACTGCTCGATGGGAATATGATCATGTAAGATTCTAGATTCTTTTTCTTATTGTAAACATTTATTTATACTGTGTATCTCCCAATTTTTATGTGAAATATGTACCGAAATGGTGTTATCATTTTGTGCTCAGAAACCGGAGGAGGGAAGTGAGGAATGGAAACTCTTGGATGCCTGCATCAACCCCAAGGAATGGGTGTAATTCATGTACTTACCAATGCCCCTAATCTGCTTTGTTGTTTATTAACTAGAGAGGTTGTTCCTTCATTCGTTGTATATCAAGTGCTTGTTGCAGCGAATACAATTCTAGGTTTCTCCCGGTGAGTTCAAATTAAACGTTTTGATAATTTCATTTTTGTAGAGGGCGAAATGCAGATAAATTACAAATATGTAAACTCTACCCGTTGCAGTACCAACCATTATCCTTTACCTATCTTCAATATGCTTACCAATGTTATAATAATGTAAGGACTACCTTTTCATTTGAACAAAATTTAAACTTGATTAATTTAAAATGAGGATTTTGTATAAAGATGAAAAGTAGATGCACAATCTAATCTGGTATTGCTGTCGCCGACATGTTTGTTAAGTAATGTCAAATTGTGAATACACAAAAAGTGGGTAGCACATTATATACCAAAAAGAAAAGAGGCACATATTATATGTGGCTCCCTGGAACACTATATACTGGCAGTCCCAGAAGTAGAGGGCTTTGCTTCATCATCAGAAGCATTCTTGTTGGTGGTAGACCAATCAAGGAACTTGTAGCCTGCGAGTGAGGGTGGCAAATAGGTCTGTGTTGATGAAGGGTTATCCGGAGGATATATGTATCCCTTGCCATACCCAATGTCCTTCATTAGTTTGGTTGGTGCATTTCTTAGATGAAGAGGCACCCCTTCATTCTGCCCAACAGATTCCCTAACCACCTTTTGAGCAGCTCCTATGGCTTTGTAAACAGAGACAGATTTAGGAGCTAAGGCCAAGTAAGCAACACACTGTGCAAGGATGACATTGCACTCTGGCATTCCCAGGAAGTGGCAGGCCTGATAGCATGAAACAGCCTGATTGAGAGCCGAGGGATCAGCCAAACCAACATCCTCGCTCGCAAACCTTATGAGCCTGCGCGCAATGTAGAGAGGCTCTTCCCCTCCTTCCAACATTCTTGCCAGCCAATAAATCCCTGCATTGGCATCACTTCCCCTCATGGATTTGTGGAGCGCGCTGATCAGATTATAGTGCTCTTCCCCAGCTTTATCATAAGCAAGATGCTTGCACTGAAGTGCTTCCTTTGCGTCATCAAGTGTAACAGCAGCAGCAGCAGCCGCCTTGTGTTGCTCCTCTTTGGAGTGGTTAGCAGGTTGTTGGAGCCTTGCAGCAGCAGTAACAGCAGCTATCTCGAGAGCATTCAAGGCGACACGAGCATCCCCGTCACAGTTGTTTGCTATGAAATCCAAAACATCCTGGCTGACATCAACTTGACAACCAGCGCTGTGAGTCAAGCCTTTGTCAGAGTCATCGACAGCCCTTCTGAGAAGCAAGGCAACATGGTGGGGCTTGAGAGGGTTAAGGGTAAGGACGCGGCAGCGCGACAGAAGAGGTGTGATGAGGTGGAATGAAGGGTTCTCTGTGGTGGCCCCAACGAAGACAATGCTGCCATCTTCAATGACGGGCAAGAAAGAGTCCTGCTGGGACTTGTTGAATCGGTGAACCTCATCCACGAACAGAACGGTTCTGTGGTTGCTCTTCAACCTGAGCTTTCTGGCCTCATCCACGGCGTCCCTGACATCTTTGACGCCGCTGGTGACAGCGGATAAGGAGACAAAGCGATAGCAAGGGCATTGCTGGTGAGGGAAGGAGTTGACGATGGCTCTGGCGATGGTGGTCTTGCCGGTGCCAGGGGGACCCCAGAGGAGGACGGAAGGGAGACGGTTGCGGTGGATGGCGGAGCGAAGGAGGGAATTGGGGGAGAGGAGATGGTCCTGGCCAAGGATGTGGTCGAGGGTTGTGGGGCGGAGGCGCTCGTATAAGGGTTGGTGGTTGTGCTTGTTGGAAGGGCGAAGAGGGGTGAAGAAGAAGGAAGATTGAGGATTTGGATTTGATCTGGGGCGTTTTGAGGGTGGGAGTGGGGATGCCTCTTGTTGTTGCTCATTCTCATCTATAGCTTGCCCTTGCTGCTTGGATTGCGAGAGGAAAAACCGTTCTATCTTGGGTTGCGTCGGCGCAGGCGGTGGGGAAGGTGAAGTGTTTGATTTGTGAGTGAGGATCCATTCGGTTGCTTTGACGGTGGACTTTCCCCCAGTGGCTGCCAAGGCTTGAGCTGCTAGCTCGTCGGGGAAGCCCATGCTAAGCAGCTGTTGCATCTCCATCTCGTTCTCCATTCTTTTCTTTGTGCCACTCTACTACTCTTAGCCTCTCCCTCTCACTCAGGCCTCAGCGCCTTCCTAATTCCCAATTGCACCCATCTTTTGAGGGAAACTCCATCCATCGCCATCTCCTTTTGCTTTGGGATTCTAAATTATAAACTATGGACAATTCTAAGATGAAGATGTATTTGAATGAATATGATGAAAAGTTATGTGTAAAATAATTTTAAATAATTATTAAAAATAAAATGATATATTTTCCTAGAAAAATTCTATCTACTTATGAGAGTGATCTTCATCTCTTCATTATTGTAATTTTTAACCACATTAGTAGGCACCATAAATTATACCCGTCCTCCCATTTCTCCTTAATTCCTTCCTTATAATTTATATTACCGCCATAAATTAAAATTATTCATTCATTTCATTTCGACTCCCTTTTTCTAATTTTAAATACATTTTTGTATATGGAACACATTATTATCATTATACATTAAATTAAATAGTTCAACTTTTTCTCCAATAATTTTAATTTAAAGTAATCATTTTATATGAGTTGAACAATACTATTGTTTTCTCTGTTTAGTATGGTGACACTGCATCCATTCTTCCTTACACATGCTTGCTTGTACTTTGAATAAACATTACAATTGATTCCACGGAGATAAGCTTGATTGAATGAGTCAACAAAGTAGAGAAAGTGTAGCCGAAAGCCCGAAACAGAAACGAACAGAACATAGGACATATACCGCTACAAATAGCAAAGCTTTGTGGATAAATCACACCTATAATACCAACCACTTGTGGCATATAATGATGTTGATTACTAGATAGATAAACCCTCTTACTAACCATGTAAAACAAAGAGAAATAAACCAACAAAAGCACTCCATGGGTGTGCATAATAAAATTAAAATGAAAGAGTAGTCTTATTATGATGGTTTCATTGTGAATTCCATCTGTTTACGATGGTTATTAAAACATGCAAGCAAGGACAGTTTACTTTGATTCATAGATACATTAAGTTACTACTTAATTATCCATTAAATAATCAATGAAACGCCCCAAATGAGAGTAAGAACATCCACCCTCTTTCATGGTACCCCTACACTTTTCACTCATCTCCTTCATTCTCTTCCTTACCTCTGCATCCTTCAACACATTCCTTATTCCTTTCTCTATCTTCTCCGAACTTAACACCGGGGTAATTCCAAACGACAACCCATGCTTGAACTCCAAAGAAATTTCCACAGCCACCTTCAGCTCACGCACCAATTGAAATGCATTGGATTGTTGTTCCGCAAACAGCGGCCATGCCGCAATGGGCACACCATAATATATGCTCTCCAGCGTAGAATTCCAGCCGCAATGGGAAACGAACCCACCCGTGGCTTTGTGGGCCAGAACTTGGGCCTGAGGGGCCCATCCAATGACTCTTCCAACGCCTGCCGTCCGATCCAAGAACCCATGAGGCAGAAGTTCCGTGAGCTCAGGGAGAGAGTAATCAGTGGGCATGTCCATGGAGCCCTCCGGTGGGGGTTTGCGCATGGACCAGAGGAAGCGGGCCTCACTGTCCTGGAGAGCCCGTGCGATCTCCCTGAGCTGGTCCTGATGGAACCAACCTCTGCTCCCGAAGCAGAGAAACACGACGGAGGCAGGAGGTTGGTCATCAAGCCACTTGATGATGTCCTCCGAAGCATCCCCGGTGGTGGAGGTGAGATTGAGTATGGGTCCCACCGGAAAGACGGGAAAAGATGCATGTTGGAAAGAGTGAATAGGGTAGGATTCGAGCTCCTCAAAGGTGTTTACGATAAAGCCATGAGCTTCCTTGAGGCCGCTAGCATACGACATGAAAAGCGAGTCCCATTGCTTTTGCATGAAAAGGCTGGGCAGATTTCTCCACGGGATGGGATTTGCGAAAGTGGGGATGGTCAACTCCGAGTCGGAGTCTTCCCACTCGTAGGCTACGAGGTTGTCCCGGACACGGAGCGTGTGGAGGTGAAGGGTCATGCCAAGGAAGGCAGCTCCGGAGGTGTAGAACACCAGGGCTGGGACACCAAAGTCCTTGGCAATCTCAATCATTTGGGTGAAGAACATGTCGACGATGAAGGCTGCGAGTGGTGGGGCGGAGGGGGAGGCAGTAAGGTTGGAGACTGCTTCTCTGAGGTGGGGCTTGAGGAAGTCGACGAGAGCGTTCATCAAGGAGGCTCTGTCGGACTTATCTGATGAGAGGTTGGGAGTGTAGTCTGGGAGGTTAATGACCTTTATTCGGTGGGAATAATGGGAAAGGAGGGAGTTGGTAGCTGTAGATGTGGTTTTGGTGTCAATTGGGGAGCTGATGAGCATGAGATTAACGGTGATACGGTGGTCGTGGTTGACTAGAAGCTTGGCGAACTCCAGTGTTGAGAGCAGATGACTGTGGCCTGAAGCAGGCACCAACACCACCTGTGCTTCTTGCTTATTGTTGCTGCTCATCATGATGATCGGAGTGGGATGCATGCATTGCAGCTGGGAATGGGATGGGTATATGTATGTGTATGATACTGCTTTTTCTTCTTTGAAGCTGACTGCTACTGTCCAGTAGTGTATATGTGGATCATATCAGAGGTAGCTTCTTCTCCCCTTCCTCATTTCCTTATCCCCTCTACCAAAAGGATATATAGCCTTCATTTGCTGACTAATTAGTGGATACTTTTCACTCATGCTTCACTCTCATGATTAACCTTTCACATGCCACGCACACACAAAAAATAAAAAATAGATATATTTTAGAATTATTTCCATCATCTCTGTAAAGTTTCTTCTTACTATAAGATTCTCGGGAATATTCACTTGTTGAGTTGTTGTCACTATAATATAGATACAAGAATAATAATCTATATTTATATGTATTACTAGAATTTTCCCCTTAATGGATTTGAAGTTTTTAATAGGAATATTTTAAATATTTTAAATTATTCGGAAATTTCGGAATCGAGGTGGGGATTTCGGCTAGGGTCCTTGTGCTTGTCTCCTAAGAATTTCACCCATTTCTATTTTCTCAAGGAAAATTTCCTGCATCTGTCTCTTCATTCAGGACGGTACCCGCGGGGATCCTCGCTTTCATGATGATTTTTAACACGTCTAGATTAATTGGAAGTCTGAAAGTGTTTGTTAGGGTTAGTTGACAATTTGTTGAAGTGAGCTGGGGTGGTTGACCAGGATTATTGATAGATAAATTTTTGGAAGTCACTTAGTGGTAGCTTAGTAAACAATTAATCAATCAAAATAGTTCAATGATTAATTTGCCGAGGTAAATAGATATTCAATAAAGAGAGTGATAAAAGAGATGAAAGTGAGTTATGAAATAATTCTTTAAATTTGGAAAAATTAAGAGGTGGATGAAGAGATGGAGGGAAAGAGAAAGATAAATAAAAAAAATGTTGTCAAAATAGTAAAAAAAATTCGTTATAAAATTATAGATTATTTATATAAATTATAGAACAATAAATATATTATATATAATATTATATAGTTAATAGAGCGTGAATGATGGAGATAAATAAAGAATGAGAGAGCGGGACACAGAAGATAATGAATGGAGTAAAACCACCTATTAATTTTGGAAGAAAATATTCCAATTTAATTGTTAAATTATGTGTCATATTTTAATTATTGTCAAATTATTGATATATTATAGAACTATAAATATTATAAATATAAAAAAGATAGAATAAGAAGAATATAAGAAAAATGAAATGGAGAAGGAAGAATGGAAATAAAGAAGAAAGCTGGAAAGAAGATGAATGAGAAATCTCATTGATTTTGGATATAAAGATTTTATTTCAATTATAATGAGGAAGTGACATGTGGCATATTTTGGTTGGAAAATTAAGGAATGTGATAGAGTAGTAGAATAGGGAGAAGAGGAAGGAGAGAGCTATTAATTTTGGAGGGAAAAATTTAATTTAATTTGTAATGAGATAATTACACGTGACACATTTTGGTTATTAAATTAAGGAAAGAGATAGAGAAAGATGATAGGAAGATGAGAAATGAGATAGTTCCTTAATTTTGGAGGGAAATATTTAATTTTAATTGCAATGAGAGAGTGCCATGTAGCACATTTTGGTTGTTAAATTAAGGACGGAGATAAAGAAAGAGGATAGGAAGAGAAAATGGAGAGAGTTTTTTAATTTTGGAGGAAAAGATTCAATTTCATTTGCAATGAGAAATATCACGTACCACATTTTAGTTGCATAATTATATATATATAATAGATAATAGATTTTGTAACCGCAACTTCCCTTTGTTTTCTCCAATCCCAATTTTAAAATATATTATTACACAAACACAGTGATGATGAAAATAAAATAAAATTTAAAAACGGTTTTAAAAAAAATTAATAAAATAAAATCTAAAGACCTAAATCATGTAGCCTAAACAAAAATCATATTCCAAATATGTATTTTCAAGTCCAAAAAACGTGTCATGTTTATTAAAAACCAATATATTTTTAACAAAAACAAATTTCTCAATCTAAAAACTTGGTTAAAAGAAACTAGTAGTATCATATTATATATGAACATCAACAGGATGTGAAAATTTAACACTCCTCACTTGTCACTCGGAGAGTGCAGCGAGCGTGGAGTAGTACACAGTTTAGAACAACCCTTTCTATTGTGCAGCTTTTCAGTCAGTTTAGAACAACTAACCCTTATTCGACCATTGCCTTGTGAAAATGCTTCTGTTTCTTTTACGTTCTTCTTTTTGTGATTATATTATTGAAATTGGGTGGTTTTAGATATGGTTTTATTAAAATGAATATGCTTTGCTTTTGTGTGTTTGATCATCGATCGAATGTGAAACCGGTATAAATGTTTCATCCTCTCTTTAATATTTCTTGTGCTCAAAGTTATCACACCCGTTATGTAGCCTCGCTCGTATGTGTCCTTGATCCTAACTAATAATATGCCCGATCAAGCACTGCTAACTGGTTTAAGCAGAACTTGCAAGCCTCGTGTATGTAACTTTTAGATTGCCTCGTCAATATAACTATTATGATCATAACCACCTTAAATGAAAGACTTTTTTTTTTCTTTTTTGAATTTGTTGCTGGTGGAAAGAGTTGAAAGCCCATTTAGCTAGAACAGACATGGAAGCAGCTCCAAGTAGAAGAGAAGCATAAGCTCCAAACTGAAGGAGGCGGCCACTCTGTTGGAGTCTTGAATTGATGAAATCTGGTGCGAGGAGGTCCACGAGAGACATGTAAATTAATATTCCAGAAGATGTTGCGTTCAGGACCCCTTCCACAATCAGTGCTCTTGGGCTGTTCTCCTTGTATGCCTTGGTAATCCCTATTCCAATCCCTATTCCAACCGGTGTCGTCAATGTAAAGAACAGTGCCATTGTCACAACAGCTCTTCTCTTGAATTTTGCCTAAATTAATAACATAAAAAGGAGGTTAGGACTTAACTAGGACATGAATAATATTTTTTAATATCATATCTAATAATCTATCTACCTGCGAGATGCAGCCACCAAGGCCCATGCCTTCAAAGAATTGATGGAATGTTAAAGCAGCAATTAGAGGCTTTATGGTCTTTGGATTCTCACATGCTCCCAAGGAGATCCCAATTATGACAGAGTGAACCACAATTCCTATCTCTAACACCTGAGAAATAACACGATGACGAAGGAGTTGTGTGGAGTGTGAGGAAGAAGAAGTGGAAGCATGTGTATGGAGATGCACATGATGATCTACTGCTCCGTCTTCTATCTTGTCTTGATGGTGGACATTATTATTGCCAGTATTATCATTGTAATCAAAATAAGCAGTTGCTAGAGAATCAACCATGAGGGTACCAATAGCGGATAACATGGCCACGAAACCCGTGAAAGGAAAATCTCCCCATGGATGCTCCTTGAGGCATGGGGATGTTAGCTTCTCAAAAGCATCGGGCAACACGTGTATAAAAGCAGTGGACAGTATTACCCCTGCTGCGAACGCCTTTATTATGAAGAACAAATCCCTTTCTGGACTCAACGCAGAGAAGGTTTTGCTTTTCCCCAGCATTGGAATGCTAACACCCATTGCACCTGCCACCAGAATTGAATCCAAAGCTGCTATTTTGTATTTCAGAGCTAATGATGCTGCTGCTTCCTCACCACCTTCATTCTCCTCCTCCTCTTCGCATGTGCACTGATGATCGCCCACAACTGACGTTGGACTCATCACCAAAATTAACCATACAAATAATACACCTACTTTCAACCAATCCTTTCCAAAACCTTTCTTCATCTTTAATTTTCTCAATATACACAAGAAGATGCATGATCATATATAAGAATTCATCAAGTATATATACCACGTGGATCTCAGTATGTTTATGTTATTTAATAAAAATCTATATATTTTCTACCTAAGCTAGCTACAAGATAGGAGATTTACGGTTATGATGTCATTTCCAACAAACTTTTTTGCATTTAATTTTACGGAATTGCTATACGTGAGTGTCCATTCATGTTGAAATATGTCGACATGCAACAGAAGCCAAGGACAAAATAAAACCTACTCTGCTCCGTCATTCGGCTATTTCGTTTGTATGAGCACATTATAGTTAGCAGGATTATCACACACATATATAGGAGAAAATTATTCATTATTGCGGTCTGTTCTGGTGCGGAAGTAGAAGAGTTCGGCTGTCCGAGGGCTTCGCGGATGAGCTCTTCGTGGTTCAGTGTACTCGGACGAAGGAGGAACACTTCAGCTTCCACAAGAATCTTCAGTGTAGCTCTGATCTCCAAGGAACGGCGGGGGGGTTGGACCTGCAAGGCCACTCCGACGCTCAAGTCAAATAGGAGGAAGTGTTTAGCAGTTTTAGTTGATATGAGGGAGAAGAGAACTTACCTTCCTAGGTCAAACTAGGATAGTTAAATAGAGTGACTTGAGTGATCAGTTAGGTTAGGATGCCGTTAGAAGGCTTAGTGATCGAATCCCGAACTCTTCGGGTTTCGAAGACTTAGCTGATAAGTCTTAGTCAGTTTGTTGTTGATTGATCTCATCCGTTTAGATGAGCACGTGTGCATTTGTTGACTGAGTAGATTAGAGTTTAGCTTAAGTGTTCGATTTTGGACTTGACGGCGCTAGAAGTAATCGGTTCGAGTTTTGGGACGTTGAGGTGGATCAGATGTATAAGAGATTGGTTTATTGGGCTTTTGTATTGTTTGACGGATTGTCGATTTGGTAAGAGCTCTTCTAATGAGCTCTTTTGGGGCGAGCTTATGACAAGTCAAATTCAACTTGCAACATTCTCGTGTGTTTTGGTTCAGGTCCAGCAAGACTAAAAATATACGACCAATGCTAACATTTCTCAAAAAAGTATATCTATGTGTAACTATCTAATTTTTTTAAAAAATTATGAATATAAGTATTATTTTAATTCCATACTATGCAATGAAAGATTAAATAAGAGATTGTGGTTTCTAATAAAACTTTTTATATGTCTTTAGAATATTTTTGTCTAATTTTAAAAAAAATTAATTTATTTTATAATAATAGTTTTTAGAATAAAATTTATTAGATATTTATTTATCCAATGCGCGTTGAAATGAATGAGGAGAATGAAAATTTATGGAAGAACAAAATATCTGAGTAATTTGGTATTTCACTCTTAGAAGAAAAAAAAAAAAGGAAAAATAAAATAGAAGATACAGCTTGGAGTGAGAGTGCGGAGGTGGAGGCAGGGCAGGCAAAGACAGAAAAAGGAAACGAAAAGAAAAGAAAATAACAGGAAAGGAAAGGAAAGGGGGCGGCAAAGGAGAAGTGGTTATTGGAATGGCAGATCGCGGCACTGAACATCCGATGCTACCGCCTCCCGTGGACCGCCCTGTCCGTGTGTACGCCGATGGCATCTACGATCTCTTCCACTTCGGTCACGCCCGTTCCCTCGAGCAGGCTAAGAAATCGTAATCCTCTCTTTTCAGATCACTTTTTGTATGAATTGAATAGATCTCTTGTGTGTGTTGAGTGTTCTCGTACTCACTCACTCTCTCTGAGTTTTAGATTTCCCAATACTTACTTGCTGGTGGGTTGCTGCAACGACGAGATCACCCACAAATACAAAGGCAAAACTGTTATGACTGAGGCCGAAAGATACGAATCCCTTCGCCACTGCAAGTCAGTCATATTTTGTTTGGGTTTTCCTTACTCTTGTTGCCGTCTCTTTTTGTGACTGATTATTCAATTGCTGCTTCGCAGATGGGTGGATGAAGTCATTCCCGATGCTCCCTGGGTCATCAACCAAGACTTCCTCGACAAGCACAAGATCGATTATGTAGCTCATGACTCTCTTCCGTAAGAACTATCACTCACTCAACCATTCTATCTATACGCCCCCTGCATCTACTCATTCCACCCCTTTTTCCCCGTGTTCACAGTTATGCTGATACAAGTGGTGCTGCCAATGATGTTTATGAATTTGTATGTCTCACCCTCTCATATCCTTCTTTCCTTTCCTTATTTCTTCCTTCTATATTTCCTGCCATTTTCATTCGCAGGTTAAAGCTATTGGCAGATTTAAGGAAACGAAACGAACAGAAGGAATATCCACATCCGACATTATAATGAGGATTGTCAAGGATTATAACCAATATGTGCTCCGCAATTTGGATCGCGGCTACTCCAGGAAAGAGCTTGGCGTCAGCTATGTCAAGGCATGACGATACCTCCTTAACTCAACTCTATACTTTTCCTTTCCTCAATTACTCTATCCCTTTGTTCACTCTTGTCTTTATTATATAATTAACAGGAGAAGCGACTCAGGGTCAATCGGAGGTTGAAAACATTACAGGAGAAGGTAAAGGAGCACCAAGAAAAGGTTGGCGAAAAGGTATGCCCTGTCATCACATTTAGCTCATCAACTTCAATTCCTACTTTCTTTGGGCAATATCATGTGAATTCAATTGGTTGTGGGAATTGTACATGGATAAACATGTTTTCATATTTTAATGCAATACTTGGTCAAAATACGAGCTGAAAATAAACATCAATTGCTTCCCGAAACTTTGTTGGTAGAATCGATTGTAATTCATAATGTTCTGTAATGTTCTGAAAATAAACATTAAGTTTAAGGGTTTATTATCAGTTTTGTTCAAGTGCTGGACACTACACTTCGATTTTCTAGTGCTTGTTTGAGGACAAAAACATAAAGTAAGGTTATGTTTGGTTGACAAGTAAGAATTTTCATGGATGAACGTTCACCTCATTTTATCCCCCCAGCCAGATATATTGTTCCAGATCAGGGATAAAACATGAAAACTTAGCTTTTGTTGAACTCTTTCCTCAAAGGCTTGATCAATAACAAACTAACGACTGTTTATCCTTAACATTCCTGTGTCCACACTCCACATGTTGAAGTGATTCAAACAGAAGACTTTCTTAGTGTTAGTTTTCTAGTAAAATAGAGACCTTTGTTATTTTGTTTTTCCATTTTCTTTTCTTTTTATTATTATTTTTTTTTGTTAAACTTATTTTCTAGAAGCAAAATTAAAGCAGCCTTCGTGATTTTTCATCTTGAAAATGTAGATATGCATGAGAGGGAGCTGTTGTATTATATAGGAATTGTTGACCCTAATAAAGGTTTTCACTTTGTGGATAGCTATATACATGGATTCAAGGTTTATACTAGATATATAGTGCAATTGAAGACTGATCCTGGAGATAATTCCCTTAAGAAAGTAGTGTTATTGTGTCAAAGCGTTACTTGCAGACTGCATATTTGCAGTGCCATAGACATTACCCTTCTCCTTTCAATATTTATCCATGGTTAATAGGATATATATGTTTTTTCACTATAGAAAAGTATAATATATTATTAAATTATCTAAGTTGGATTGCTGGTATCTTTGTTATCCATTCAGATCCAAATTGTTAAAAAGACAGCCAGTATGCATCGCAATGAATGGGTCGAAAATGCTGATCGTTGGGTTGCTGGATTTCTTGAGATGTTTGAAGAAGGTTGTCATAAGATGGTGAGTTAATCTTCCTTCTTTTTTTTTTTTGGCTACTAGCGAACTATTAGTTAGCTTCTCTTCTCTTCTCTTCTCTCCTCTCTCTCTCTCTTTCTCTCACACAGCTGTTTCTCATTTTTCATTTTCTTTTACTGTGTTGATTTTTATCAGGGAACTGCAATTAGAGATCGAATTCAAGAGAGGTTAAGAGGTCAACAATCAAGAGACGGATCTTTTCTTCTACAAAATGGCAAGGATGGTGAGGATGTCGATTCTGATGAGTATTACTACGATGATGATAGCGAAGAAGAATATTTTGAAGAGTATTATGATGATGATGAGCTTAATCCTGAGAGTAATGGGCAGGAAGAAAACAAAAAGTAGGTATACTTTAGGGAAGGAGTTAGGATCTTGGCGGAATGTGCATAACAACTGCCCATGGGGATTTCTGTAATGTTATATGTATTATCTTGAATGGTGGAACATGCTTCGGAGTTGCATTGGGAACTTCCATTTTGCTGGGTTTTTTTTAACATAGTTTTGCTTGTGGAGTGCTGGTAAACATGGAAAATGTTGATTGTGCATATGCTCAGTACCTAAACTTGTCCTGGGCTTATATGTTGGTGGTTAGTTATGTCAGTGACTTAATTTTAGAGGATCCTTTCTATTTATCTGTTTACTTTTGTGATTTTTTCATGATAGAATCAGGACAAATAAAGACTATGGTATGGTAATAATATTTACCAAACACATAATTTTGTTGTTGGCTTATCTCCCATCTCTTCTCATCAATTGTGTCATCTACGAGGAAGTGTTTCATAAGCTCTCTCATTCTCCATAGGTCGTGAGACCTTTCGTTTTGGACTCGAGTGCATGAAACAAGGAGAGTACTACTACAGTACACATCACAAGTAATGCCGACTATTGTTTTTGTTAGCTGTTAAACTGACATGATAAGCAGGGCTTCTCGCTTAATTAAACTTTGTTATTCCACATTAGTTGTGATAAAATATCAGACTGTTGAAATTTAACCTACAGAAATTCATGGGATTACAGTTGAAAATTCCCAAGTTATATATGTTAACATAATACAGAGAAGGGACAATGACAAGGGGAAGGGATAATTCCATTTATCATAATTGGGGACATTTAATTTGTTCGGTGTGAGCTAGAGCCTAGAGGCCAATAAGGCAATAACTAAGTTGGTGCGTGCTCTTTACCATCAAAACTTTGGAACCTTGAATGGTCCAAGACTTAGACCATTTAATCGGACACCACTTCAATGGTCCAAGACTTACAAGGAAAAGAGAAGCTTCTTAATTGGTGAGGTCCCATTAGCGCTACTTGGTAGTGATGGCGGCTGCTGCTCTACAGGAAGACATTGTATTTGTATATGTATATGAAGGAAGCAAGTCAACTCACGTAAAGGAGATTTCGTAACAATCGATGCCATCCATGTCTATCAAATATCAATCCCCTGCAAGCAATTTCGTTTCACACACACTCCACCTCTTTGGGTGCGCATACTTAGCTTAACTTTGAACAAATAAAAGTCTAGGAGGCCATGCCCACAGCATCAAGGGATCTAGATTCTAGAAGCAATCACACGAAATAAAAAGGCGTGTATATATATAAAATAAATAAAAGAGAAGAAAGAAGGGTTGCGTGTGTATGAGCCTAGTGCCTAATGCCTAATGTATATAATGATTATGATGATTATGATTATTGTTAATTATAAAATATAAATGGTAAATAGTAATAGACATAAACAAGGCGGGGTTGGTCAACAATAATCGCCAAGTTAGAGCACCTAACTGCCTGCGTAGCTTTATGTCACTATCTGAGGGAAGAAAGCAGCAACCACTCCTACCCCTGTTCCTACTGCAGATTAAGAACAAGTATCAGGGAAGAAACGGCCTCCCTGCTGACCCATCTCACCACTAACATTCGGAGGAGGAGCTCTGTCTCCAACTTGGCTGCTGTTGCCACCATAAATATGCATGTACTGCTGCTGAAAGCTGGAGGCAGAAGGAGCTGCTAACATGAGCCCATTTGGGTTCACATGAACCGACCGTGACCCAAACGCCAAACCCATGTTCGGGAAACCCGATGCCGTTGACGGAGTTGCCGTAAAAGGTGCACCCGTGAACTGTTGCACCATTGCCCGGAAGTTGGTCGTGTCTGTGTTGAGCAAGGTGGTGGGAGTTCGCCTGGAAGCCCGGGAGCGGCGCCGTATGGGCTTGGAGACTCGGCCTTCGGGGTTCACCCCAAGTTGAGGGGCGGTGGTTGCGACGGCTGTTGCGTCGGAAACAGAAGATGGGAGGAGTGGAGGATGATGATCATTATTAGGTGGCGGTGGGAAGTTTTGTTGGTTGTAGAAGTGGAGCCATTCATTGGCGTCGCTCATGGTCATGGAAGGGAAGGTAGGAAGACGAGGACTTGGTCCGTGGACGGGTTTTGTTTGGTAAGAAGAAGGAATGGAAATGAGACATGAGTGGATTATTTATGGTGCCTTCATTTTTCAACTTTCTTCATTCTTCAACCTAATGCCACACATGACACAACCAACATCCTAGCCCTTCATCTACACGCCCACGTGCCCATGCCCCTCACACCCCACAAATAATAACTCTTCAATTATAATATATATATATAAATATATATATATATATATATATATATATATATATATATATATATATATATATTTTCTA
>JASCZI010000007.1:155821-174330 GCA_036250425.1 Stylosanthes scabra
GAATAGGATAGGAAGAATAAAAAAAGTAACACAAAAAGCGAGCCTTGAAGTTCTGATTGTACTATTTAAATGTTTAACAATACCTAGTTAATCTGCTATTCTAAATCCTTTTATTTATGTTGCTGATTTGTTCAGTAAAACTTAATGCAAGTTCAACACTATCAAAATCCTAATCAGCCCTCCATTTAATCCCAAATTAATAAATTGAGTTTAACCCAACAAGATACAATTCATACAATTTTTATGTAAGTTCTAAACATTTGGGCATAATGAAACAAAGATATTACCATGGTTATGATGAGCATGCTCCTTTTCAACAAGATCAGATATATATTCGGTGCCAATTATATGGCCGTAACTGTTCAGGCGAAGCTGCAGTAGTTACAAACTTATTACCGTAACAACTAGACAACTATAACAACTAGAAGTTACAAGGAAAAATAAGGAACCACAAGAAGGCTAAATAGATTTACTCAACAAAATTTCATGGGTAGCAAACAATGCTCACCATGCATATTCAACACATTCATCTACTATAATAAACAATTAACAAAGAATTGTTCAGAGAGAAAATTTCATAAAACGAGTTTTGAGGAAAGAAGGGGGGGACCTAAATAACCAAGAGCATAAGAAACAAATTAGCTTGAGATTGCTATCTGATCCCTCTTTTAAGTTATCCATGAATAACCATGTTATATATACACAACAAATCAGCCACTAAATTAACCACCCATATAAAATACATGTAGAAATACAAAAATACACATTGAAAGTATGCAAAACAACACATGTATTTTTTATATACAAATACATGGTGAGTGATTTTGAGTGTTCAAGTAGCATTTTTGGTCCACGAAATAATGGGCTGAAACCTTGATCGAAACAGTACGGATGGTAAGCAAGAATGATGGTTCAATTATTGTCCCCATCAAAACAATAAATGGAAGAGACTCCACAAATACTTAACTCAGCATTCCCTTTATACAGGGGCTGTGATGGGGATCTCTAGAAACAGTTGACAGGTGAAAGTTTCATTCGTTTCTTTGTTTATAATTGTATGTTTATAACAATGAAAATTTATTGCATTCCAAGTTGTTCATGCACTGCAAAAACCAACAGTAAGAAAAACGTATAGTTGTAGAAATTCTAGGCATACCAAAAGATATTAGACATGCGTGAGTAACACTTACTTTCCATATGTTTGTATCAAGATCAACTTCGTGCTTGCCTGACATATCAATGGCATCTACACTCAAAACTGGCCACAGAAACAAGGAATGAATCTTTAAAAACCTCATCGATAGCTAATAGGAGAGTCAAAATAAAGATAGAAACTATATATAAAGTTGTAGTATTATTGTTGGAGCAGATGAAAGGACAGTGCTAACCATCACAAGGTAAAGAAGGAAAAGTCATATTTATGTGAATGGGAAGATTTTCTCCACGTTTCAAGTCAACTGACATCTGAAAAGGGAAAGTATAAGTGAAAATTATTTGCATATCCTATGTGAGTCTGCATAGTATAGAATACTCAGGGAGAACCAAAAAGTTTGTACAACAGATCCCCTTTGTTTATTCCACGATTTCAAAGGTAGAAAAAGAAAGGAATGTAGCAAAGGAGATTGAAGAGAAAAGTGTCCTAAAACAAGTGAAGTCTGTTTCATTCTGCATTTAATTCATATTTGTCGCTGTTTTTCGTTTCTTTTATTTTCAGCAGAATTTCTTCTCACAAAGTATATATGGACCACGAACCCAGCTATCGAGAACTAACAAGTATAGTTTGATAATTACAAATCAAAAAGAAAAAGAAAAGAAAGGAACGCGTGAAGCAATGATAATGATAAGAGAGAATTTGGGTGTAGGTTGGTTGAGAAAGAGAGAAGGAAAACCTGGTGGACAGTATAGGTTGAAAGATAATAACCGAGCTCATGCAGGAACAAGGTGACCATTATAACTATACCAATCACGGAAACTGCAAAGAAAAAGAAAAAGAAAATTGAGCTGGAAGATAAAAGAAAAAAGGGTTCATAAATTGGAATTGGAAGGGAATAGATAAAAACCAAGAGCCCCAGATTGAGTTTTGTGCAACAAATGGTCTTCGGCGCGGGGGAAGGCGTCAAGGTTCTTAATGACTTGCTTCAAAGTGACACCCATATCTTCGATCAATTTGATTATATCAACCCTTCTCCTCCCCCTTCCCTTTCCACCTGCACATGAATGAATCATAAAATCTGCCAAACACAACACAACACAACGGAAACAACTCAATTCATAAATGAAATTCAAACCTCTGTGTGTCTTTATCGCCACTCAGCACTCCACCACAATCTGCCCCCAGGCCCCAGCAACCAACACCGGAATTTTGCCTTATTTATTTATTTACTTTCCCTTTCTCCGTCAACGAATTTCTTCTCCCGTCACCCGATCTATTTTTTTCTTTTTTCTTTTCCGATTCTTCCTCTTCTCATTTCTTATATTTTATATATTTTATTATTTTTCTTAAATGAATCCTGCTCCGGCTAGTTGACTAGCCCAGGCCCAACCATATGACATTTTCTTTTTGAAAACTATATTTCACATCAAAAGTCAAAGCACTAAAAAAAATATTAGAAAGACTTGCTGTCAATACTAGGGAGATAATAATAAGTCAATATTTTTTTTTTTTTATCATTCATATTTCCTTAATTACACTTATTGATTTTGTATTGTTCTCTTAACATTAATATCCTAGCATTACTCAAAAAATATATATTTCACATTATTATAGATTACGTTAAGTGTGTATTAAAACTAATTACTAACATAAAATATATATTGAAACATATATTAAAAGAAGTTATACTACACGTATATAAATGTATACATGATAATTGATTTTAATATTAAAATAATAATTTTGTATTTTCAAACATCACAGTTTGTAAATTTTTTTATTATAGATATGCTGAAAAAAAGTTCAAACTCAAAATATTTATTAAATAAATAAGATAAATATTATTTGAGTAACAGTCTATTGGTAATATTTATAATCATTGCTCCTCCTTTCTTTCCAACCAATATTTGTAATGCAGTTAGGACTTCAACTCAAGTGAATTTACTAAAATGTCTTCATTTATATATAAAACTATGTAACTCTATTTTCTGAAAACATTTTATTATGTTAGAAATTATTTTTATTTTATTTTATTTTCTTTTAATATGTACTCTTTATATATATAATGTGTATATTGAATTATGGCAAATTGTGTTTGAATTAAACGGGTGAGACTAACTCATTTAAGTTGACCCATTTAGACAACAGATTAAATAGGCTAATCCGTTTAAGTTCGATTTATATATGAGCTATGATTTTCTAATCAGATCCATTTATTGTCGGTCCAAATGATTAAATGAGTTGACCCGTTTAATTAATTATTTATTTATTTAAAAGAATTTTTAAAAAAATCAATTTTTAATTAAAAATATTTTTTTAAAAAAAATACTATTTTTAAGCCAAAAATCTTTTTAAAAAAAATTCTAGTGTGTGTTAAACGAATTTTCGAGACAAATAAAAAAATAATTTTAAAAAATGTTATTTTTTTAAAAAGAAATTTCACAAAGGACTTCTAAAAATTTATGTCTTTCAAAAGCAAATTCGATGGATTGTTTAAGGAAAAGTATATGGGGCAAGTATGATTGGACCCAATTGAAGCAAACAAAAATCCTAGGTTATCTTTCTCCATAGAAATCCTAGCCCCTCTCTCTTTTACTTCTTCCCTCCTTCAACCGCGTAGTCGTTGTGCCACCACCACGCCGCCCTCGCCGCTCACCATACCACCTTCACTGTCACTCTTCTTCACTGCTTCGCCACCTCTTCTTCTTTTTCTTTTTTGTCTGCAATCTCCTCTCTTTTTTCCTTCATCACATTCATCGTTTTTGTCCACTACCTTCATAGCATACAGGCAGCTCGGATTAAGTTTTTCTTTTGCGTTTTCATTTTCGTTGCGGAGGTGGCAAAGGTAGACGGCGCAGATGTCTCCAGCGCCGATGTGGCGGATAAGGCAGAAGTCATGGAAGGTGAGGGTGATCTTGCGATGGAGAATGGCGGAATACGCGAAGTCAGAGAAGCAATGAGTTTTGAGGGAAATATTTTCCGGTGAAGATGGATGAAGGAGGCCGAAGGAGAGACGGCTAAAGCTGGTGCTACAGTTGCTTTGGGTGCTGATTGAGCTTCGCTGCGTGCGATTAGCAGTATCAAAAGTGAGGTCAGAATCAGGTGCAGCAACACCACCATTGTCTGCCATGTCTTGTAGTTAGGGTTTATGTTGTGAGAAAAGTTTGGATCAGAGAGAGAGAGTATGTGTGTATTTTTGCGTTGGGGAAGAAACTAAAGAAATTATATTCTATTTTGGATGATAATTAGAATCTGTTTCGAATGATAATTGTGTTGATGAGAATTTAGGATTTCGAATGATAATTATATTTTATTTCGTATGATAACTTGTATCTGTTTTGGATGATAATTGATTTTAGTTTCGAATGATAATTTTTTAAATTTTGAGTAATTAACTTCTAACTGAACTTATTGACTTTCTAATGGCTCCCTAATATTGATTTCGTAGGGCTACTCATTATTTAATCAGATTTGATATGAATTTAATACTTATTTTCTTGCATCACGTGGTATTTTATGCACTAATTAGAAGTTGATTTCATTCTGGTTATGTTTTTAACGCTGTGATGATGTTTTGTGCTTTACTCGCTACTGTCTTCTCAAATATAAAATTTATGCAACATATTCAAAAGAAGGAAACCCATATAATAGGCTCCAATAAGTAGGAGCATGTGTAAAGTAAGATATATATTATCAATTTGTTGTATAATTTTTATTTTATTTTGTTGTATATTTTATTTTTATATCAATGCTTATGTTTTTGCTACGTGTTCCATGAAAAACTTAGCTTGTTTAATATAACGTGGTTTGGATTGCTAGTTGTGATTCTTGTTTATTTATTTTTAAAAAAAATTGAGTACCCAATTTGCAGGGTTTTTAACTCCCACAATGTTTTTTTTTTAAAAAAATAAAAAATTGACTTTCAAATTACAGAGTCTTAAAATGTCGCAAATCCAACAAAGCTGTCGCTAAATCGCCGCAATTTATTTCTAGTTAATAGGATTTTAAAAAAATTGCCACAATCAAACAATAGGACATGAAACTGCGGCATTTTTCGAAATCGCCGCAATCCATTCTTTTGGATAAAAGATTGCCACAAAATGAGAAAAAATTATCAGATTTAGAGGCAAAATTTCGTCCATTTAGACAAGATAAACGGATTTAACATATTTTAACAGTCGTAGTTATAGCTATCCTTAATCGCAACTCTACAAGAGAGTAGAAACCATAATAGAGTAATTTGTGGACACATTTTGTTTCAGTTTATTTTAAAATAAAAATAAGAAAGAATTTTTATGCTCAAAAATAAAATTAAGCTAAAATTGAAGAATTTTACTAAATTTCAAAAAAATATTGTACATCACATGTGATTAAATAATAAAATCTTTATTTTTCACCAAAATTTTACTCTTGAGGGATAGAATCGCCCAAAACGGCTAAGAGCTTCTTTATAATTTTGAAAAAAGAGAGGGTAAGGCCTAGCAAAGAAATTAAAACCCCAGCTGGTAGCTTCATGTTCACGAGAGCTGAGCAGTAATCAAAGGGGAGAAACCAGCTCGATCTACAGAAGAAGCAGAATTAGAGAATTAGCCATATAGCGCCACATGCTTAGCAATCAACAAGCACATTCATGTAGTAATTTGTCCCGAATAATAGTCTTCATAAAAGCCATGGTGCCAACCACCATTTTCATTCCTAATTAGTAACTAGACCACCACGCACTAAATTGGCACCTTCTCTTTGCATTGTCCAACGTGGCTAAAATGATTTAGTTTGAATGAATTTGAACACATTTTATGCATGTAAAAATAATGTGTTATTGGAGGCATTTATTTCTTTGTCACGTGGATAAGAAGTGGGGAGTGAGAGATATATAGGACAGGAAAATGAATGAAGCTAAGAGAAGAATAAAACTCCGCTTGGCGCTTAGCATATATATTTATATTTTATTATTTTAGCTCCGGCCGGATCGAGACCTAAACAATGAAGAAATGTAAACTTATTTCTTTTCTTCAAAAGTGATTATTTACCAAAACGAATGAGTTAGGAAACATGCAATAAAAAGCAAAGATGAAAGGGAAGACCAACACCATTCATTCATTCCCACAAAAGTACCAAGACCATGGCCACGGAAAATGGAGAGAATATATAGGGATGATTTTAAAATAAATAATAAAAAAAAGAGACTAGTAGAAGCTGCCGGAGATTACCCACAACGCAGGGTTAAATGGGATGAGACACGTGAAATATGAACAGGTATAAATTAAATGTGTGTAAGTTATGTTACATAATATAATCCAATAGTTTTATAATTAACATATAATAAATATAAGGAAAAAATACAGCCATGTCAGGTATATATAAAAAATTAATTATCAAATCAATTACTCTTATAAAATATATATTAATATATAAATTAAATAACACATTTATTAATACACACAAACGTAAATTTAATGACTAATTTTTAGGGTATACGTTATTCTGCCTATTTTTTTATAATATTAAATTAAACAACAATGTTAGGTAACCAATAAAAATTCAGCTAACATTAGTTAACAACTTAAATTGGATGTTTCATATGTTTTCTTTTCAGGTTTCGGATATTCTATTTCTAAAAAAATATAAAGTTAATTGAGTTGCTTTAGGTTTCAGATGTTTTATAATTTTTATTGTGGATGTTCTATAAACAATAGTTTTAAATATTTTATTTTTTATTAATTAATTTATTAATTAAAAAATTATTATTTACGTATACTATAGACTTTACGTATATTAAATATTCAAATTCTATATTTCAAATGAATTAAACAAGAAAAAGGTACGCACTCTGCTTTTTATTCTTGCGTCTCACTGCTGCCTCATTAAAACTTGAGCATATTAGGCCAGCATATTAGGTCAGTAGATGCATGATTTCACATATCATATTCTGAATACAAATACAATTAAATATATAAAAACCACGTGGCACATGACACATGAAAACACCTACTCAATGTTCATGTGCCACAAGCAAAAGAGTGTAGGCTTTTGATTGTCATGAGTTTTACATCTATAATTTATTATTTATTATTTTTGAGTGTTAGAAATGTGAATAAAATAATGTTGAAAGTAAATATAGCGGGGCTAAGGACTAAGGAGTATAATATAAAAAGTAAAAATTGGATTGTTACCTTGGGATCTATCTTGATGTCAATGATATGAAGCGATGAAGCTAAGCTAAGGAAGGCATATTATTGGAAAATGATATTATGAAAAAAAGGAGATATTTTGAGGAAATGAATCACGTGGGAAAAAGAAGGCAGAGACACATTACATAATGCAATAAGAGTGGTAACACAAAGAAAGTAAAACCAACTGGACTATAGCAAGTGGCCTAATTGCCAATTTGGGTAATGTTCAACATCAAAAGAGCAAGCAGGGGTGGCTGCCAACTAATACAAGCCACATGAAAATACACATTCAGTTAGCAAAGGCATTAATTGATTTTTGAATAAGCAGGTGTATTGTATGTGCTGAGATGCCACCAGCTATAATCGTATTCTAAAGTTTTGGCCATGTTTATCTCATTTCCCACGTGCCCCTTTTGCCCTTTGCCCTTTGCCCCTTTGCAATGCCAATAACAATAACCATCTCTTCTCTTCCATTCCATTCCATTCTATTCATTTGTTCGATCTTCTTCTTCTTCTCAATCTCCCCTTCCCCTTCTTATTATATATTATCATACACCCTTTCCCTTTCACTTGTGTCTCTGTCTCCACTTGAAAGTTTAATGTTGCTTGCTGCTAGCTGTGTCTTTCTTCATCATACATATATTATTATTCTTCATGAGTTCAATGCTGTCATAGCTTCATTTATCAAACCAATTTAACATTTAATATATGAAGCGAAACTGCTGTTTGGATCTCCGCCTTCGTTCCTCATCCTCCCATCGCCGTTCCATGTGAGCCACTCATCCGGACCTCCTTTTTTTCCTTCTTCTTTGTCTTTTCAATAAACAACTAATGGAATTCTTCTTGCATTGACCTGATCATTGGTATTTCTATTTTCTGCAAGTATTTGTAGGAATGAGATGTTGGAGCTTCACAATAAACTTGTAGCCATCGTCCACGATCCACGCAACTGCATGTTTGACATCACAGAACTTCAGGTAATAATAATAATATAATATCCTTCTTTTGTTTTTTTTTTTTACATTGGGCCGGCGGGGGATAAATCTACATTAGCTAGGCCCAATATTTGAGGGTTGTAGGCCCTACCCATGTGAAGCAAAGAAAAACGAGAGGCCCAATGAATTCCTCAAACAAGATGGAGGGCTTAATTATTATTAATTAATTATTGTTAATACTTACTGCTTACTGGTTAGGCAAGAGTGATAATATGGGTGGCAAGTGAAAAAGTGGAAGAGGGGATTGTTGGGATACAAAGACAAGCATTTCTAATGTACGCGTCGCGAGGCCTTTCTGTCAAGAGATCGCTTCAGGAATTCCTGCAAAATAGAAAGAGAAGGTGTCAAAGCAGCCACAACCACCTCAATTAGTGAACTACTACTTCATCATCTTCATGTACCAATATTATTATTGTTATTTTTATTATTTACAAGCAACCAAGAGATCGAGTAAGAGACTAAGAGCGAGTAAGCAACATTATTTATTTTCTTTATAAACATATATTTGTAATATAATGAACAAGGCCGCCCTACTACTGAGCATAACCATAACAACCTTCCTAACCACCATTATATGCATGATGCATGCCATCTATTCACCTTTCAGCATTCATCATTCTCCGTTCTTTCTGCTAAACACATGCATAACATACATGTAACTCAATTCTATACGCCTCCCCTAAAAACATTATTAAATCCGCACAAAACTCACGCTTAAATAATTATTTTGTTCTTTGTTTATATTAGAAAGATGTATCAATCTCCTCCTATAAATTCATGGAGTTATATATTTGCCATCAATGACTGTTCGAGCATACGGAATAAAGAACAACTATTAAAGTTGACGTAGTTTGGAGGAAGCTGATGATGACAAAACTCCTAATTACTATTGTAGCTTATCTGATCTATGTGATAACGAAGACCAACCATTGAGAGTAAACTTGATAATAAACAATTTCAATTTTAAAGTTAAGGAAATTGCAATTTTTAAGACAACACACACTGCACTTTTTTCTCTACAAATTTAAATTTTAAGCATGGAATCAACGACGAAGAAAATAGTTTATTTTTAATCCAACATTTATAATAAGCTAAAGAAGAGTAATTATAGGTTCAATATAATTTATTTTTTTATCAATAATTATTTAACAATATTTAAAAATAAAAACTAAATATAAGATGTTAAACTATGATTAAAGATATATTAGATGGTGAATTCTACGGTACCCTCTCTTTTTTAGAGGGTAATTTATCATCTCTAACCTATTAGTTGACAATTAACTTAATAAATAATTTTTTTAGAATTTAATGTATAATCTTATTCAAATAAGAATTTTCTATGATATTTTGTATTTTTTATTAAGAGATAAATAAATAATACAATATTTGTTTTCGTTCTTTTCTGTTATATAAAAAAGAAAAGTGATATAATATATCGTTTTTTAATTCTATATGATCATTCTAAATCAAGTTTAATAAAAAATAAATGGTAGATAAATAATAGTATACATTCCAATAATCGTAAAAAAAATTATTTATTGAGTTAATTATAAAATAATACACTAAAAAAGGTAAATTATCCTCTAAAAGAGAGGATACCATAGCATTTACCATTAATAATGTTAATGACAAATATAAATTAAACCCTTCAGCTTTTTACATTGCACTACTTATTTCTTATTTTGGCTTTGTTTTATTGTTGGCTCTCATCGTTGGTCACAGAGAAACTTATAAGACGACTAAACTAGTTTGCAATCACCAACATTTATAAGGAAACATATGTATTTTTTTAACATATTTTGTATATTTTTTATTTTTAATATTAAAGGTGACTGATAAAAATTAAAATAGTATATATACAATGCAATTTTATAAATAAAATATAAGAATATCAATCCCATTTATAAATAAGATTAATTTGTATATGCATTATCATCGTATTGGGTTCATGGTTCCTCGGAGCCATATATAACACCAAAAGGAATAAAATACAGCAAGTTGTTATTTAATGATAAACTATTTGTTAAAAATATAATGTTAAGTTATTGGAAAAGTATAGGTAGTGAATATTTTTCTAACCAACAAATCAGTCAATAAAAAATAGAACATCTGTAATTATTATTTATAGAACGTCTATAATACAAGAAATAAAACATCTGAAATCTATAAAATAACCAATAATCAACAAAAAGAAATAGAACATTTAAAACCTATAAACAGGATATCAAAAACCTAAAGAAATAAAACATCCAATATAAATTCTTAACTGATATTGACTGATTTTTTTATTAGTTATCTAGCATTGTTGTAAATCATTAATAACCGCTAACATTATTGAGTTATCAGAAGAAAACTGAGTCTTAAAACTTTTCTCATAATATATATATATTTTGCAAGAGTTTTAGATATAATTTATTATATGTTATTTATTATATCAGTATGCAAGAATAATTACTTTTCAAATTAATTATACCTGTAGTTAAAAGATTATTTAAATAAACATGTTAATATAATAAATAATTGTGTAATTTATATTGTCAAAATTTAAATATATATATATATATATTTATTTATTTATTTATTTATTTATTGTTTAACTCTATTTTAACATATATTTTATTGAAATGACTTATTTAGTTGCTGATTTATTTTAAGAATAGCATAGATATTTTTGCTATATTTATTTTATATTTGAATGATGACATTATTAGTCAATTTGTATTTCTTTTTACTAAAGTAGTAATTAATGCTAGCCTTCTCTTCAAGTGGTTCATATTCCACACTAATTAAAACGTTGTATTTTGTTGGCTAGGCAGTTGTTGGCTTGTTGCGAACAAAATGTAGCATGAGAAGGAGGTAATTAATGCTTCTAAATTCCACACTAGTCATAATCCTGAAAAACCTTTTTAAACCAAATTCACTGGTCTCGCTCGCCAGAAACAACGAGTATCATCCTTTTGATAGATGAATTAGAGTATATAAAAGTAGAGCTTCATTTTAGATGAGCAGGCACAAGCTATACAAGAAAGAGGCAATAGCAAGGATTTGATGAGTTGTATGTAAAAGGAGGTGAGGTTGAAATTAAAGAGTAGATTGAGATTATTGTACATACTTATTAGCACAAAAATTAATTAGATTAAGAGAGATGAGGTATTTAGAATGGTGGTAGGTAGGTACTAGTGTATGTATGTGTATGGATTATGGTTGTAATTGTTGGAGAAAGTGGTTGAAGAGGGGAGGTAGTGGTTGAATGAAAGCAGCTTGGTGTAGAGAGGCCAAGCGGGCATCCATGTGGTGATCGTGCATCACCCTGTGGAGCCCTTCATGGACATCCCTCTCTCCGAAACCATTGAGCCTCACGCCCACTTTCCAAACCTGCACGATGTAGGCACAGTTCAAGAACTGGTCTCCAGCCAGAGGGTAGCAAAGCTGCCTCACGCGGAACTGCAGAGCCTCCAAGGTGGAGTTCCAGCCGCAGTGAGTGAGGTAGCATCCCACAGAGCGGTGCTGCAGGATCTCCCTCTGTGGGGCCCAACACACAACCCTGCCTCTTCCACTGTGCATGTTCCTCTCAACAAAGCCACCTGGCAAACCTTGACTCCACCTCAAGACCCAAAGGAAAGGCCTCCCTGTGGCCTCCAGTGCAAGTGCCAGGCTCCTCACCCTTGCCTCCCCAATCGGACTCACCCAGCTTCCGAATGACACGTATACAACTGACCTTTCTTCCTTCCTTTCAAGCCAATCCATGCAGCTCCTGTCTTCTTCCCATAAGCTTATCATCTTATTATTCGAATTCCTCCTATGCCTCCCGCCGCTGCTGCTGCTATTTATTATTATAGGGCTTATGGGAATAATCACCCGTTCATCACCATCTCCATCTCCTTCTCTGCTTTCATCCGGAAACGTGTTCACCAGCAACCACTTGAGCTTCCTTGATCTCTCCATACTTCTCCTCCAGAATTTGAATCTACCTTTCTTTGCTTCTACTGTTCCAATCAGCCAAGGTAGATCTTCCGTTGTAATTATGGGACCCTCACTTACAACCACCCCATTTTCGCCTTCCTCCTTCGGAAGCCCTGCCATGCCAATAATCACATACATACATGAGACACTTTAATTGTGCCATTATTTGATGACTCAATAAAGCTTCCATATATACATGTCCATATCAATATACTACTTTTTCTGTCATAATGGATGCCAATCATTATTTAATACTAACCAATGGAGTATTAGCATGCATGTAATTAATTCATAATTTTTTACTTAGCAAATACTCCTACTATCATATCTTTTTTCAGATTCTTTCTTATACGCGTTTTTCTCGTTGAATACGTATGTATAATTATGTCTGTTATTTTGTCAACCATGCCACGTTACTAATTAAATCAAAAATTGTTTTTGTTAGTAGAAATAGGGAACATATAAAGACCAAAAGATAAATAAATAAACAATACTACTAGTGTATGATGAGGAATTGGGATTTTTAGTTAAAGGAAAACTCGGCGCACAAGTTGGTGTATAGTATTACTGTATTAGTAGCATGCATAATCCTCATGCCGACATACCAAAGGAAGCGGCATTCATTATGGATTCCCATCTCAAATAAAAACGCATTTATATATGCCACATGTGCTTACTGCCATGTAGTGATGAGAATATCTATTCTTCTCCGTCCATAAACAAACTCTTTTATGTTCAACTAACTCAGTATTTCGATCGATATGTACGTCATTACCACAATCGATTATATGTATCAACTATCAACTATCAAGTGAGAAATTAAATTAAAGAAGATTATTTTGTCTTGAGAAGAAAAAAAATTGTGCATGCATATCGATCGATTATATATTTAGACAGATTTGATTCTTAGATACATGAATTTTCTCAAAATAAATTAAATATAGAACAAACAAAAACATCTTTTAGTTCCCTGGTAATGTTTTATGTTTCATATACAAATACATATACTAAGAGATTAAGAGAAGAGAGAGAGGGGATGGAGCGAGCAACCTGTGTGAGAAATGAGGCCAGCTTGGAGCAAGTGAGGAATGGAGGAGATCAAACGGTAAGTGGCCAACATGGCGGGCCAGAAGCCCGCACAGGGGATACCGCAGATGGAGGCAACCTCAATGGCCCAGGAGGCCAAAAGGTCAACCACCACACATATAACCTCTCCCTTCAACTTCTCAACCATCACCACCTTCTCCAGCTCACTCGGCATCCACTTCTCCATTGCCCACTCTATTTCGAAGAAATCTGGAGGCGCAGCCCTTCCCCCTCCCAACCCATCTTCCACCGCCACCCACCTCACCATCTCATCATCACCATCAGCAGGCCTACTCCTTTGAATGTGCCGTGGGACCACTATCACCGCCTCCAATCCCATCCCCACAAACGCCCACGCCAGGTTCTGCATGGGATTTAGGTGTCCTTGTGCAGGATATGGCACCATTATTACTATTCTTCTTCCCTCCTCTTCCTTCTTCTCCATCTCCCTCATCTTTTTTTTTTTTTTTCTTTCTTTCTCTCAATATATACCAATTAAAACTACTTCTAAGCAACCGCTCTATTTATACAATGAATATCCATGTGCACATTATGCATGTGCATCATAACCTTAGCTTTATTCCATGGATTATTGGAATCATTATTTTCCTCTTTCTAAATATTTGCTACTTTAACATTTAATTAATTAACTAATTAATAATACCTTTTATATATTTGCATATAATATATAATAAATACACCACAATTTTAATAAGATAGTAAATATAAGTGTTTTAGAATGAAAGAGATATATTATTAAAAAAAGTATTATGTCATTTTAATTACTCTTAAATAATATAACAGAAATGAGCTGGCTGAAAATTAATGACAATTTTTTAGTTTTTTTTTTTAAAAAAATCATGTCAAAATAAACTATCCAATATAGTTTTAATATATGATTTTAGAAAAAATAACTTTATAAAATCTATACCTATATATATGTATTTATTAGGTAATTAATTTTCAACACGACCAAAAATTAATTATATTTCTTTTTTTTTTCTATTATGTGAACAAGTAAAGAATAATGTACACGAATTATTGGATATGTGTCATATTCATATATATAGGTTGGTGTGATTAACCGATACATAAAAATGATGTGCAGGAAATTAAAGGAGTTAACACTGATCGCGCCGTGATTATCAAATTTAATCTTTCCTGATCTTTAATTACTAAGGCCAGTGAATTTACTAATTAAATTTACCAAATTATATAAGTCACTAAACTCATATTTTAAATAAAAACAATGCTAGTCGATGAGTTGTAGCTCATATGGCATTACCTCTTTCTCCGTTGTAAAAGGTAAAACATTAGGGTGTTAATAATTAAATTATTAATTTATTATCTAAAATTTATATGAGTTATTATCCGTAATTCATATATTCAATATTAAATTATCGTTCAAAATTTATATAAATTATAATTCGCATTGACTCTTTATTAATTATAATGTGTTGGTTACTTAATTTTTTCATTTAAATATATATGCATCAAATTAATGTGTTGGAAGTCTACTCAATCCGATCCATGTGAACAAGAATTGGTCTCATGCCATCCTCAATAAATTTTTATTTCTTTTTCTCTTATAACCAAATTGATGAAAGCGGGGACCAGTATCCAACTTGACGATACCGTATACATAAATATATAAGCATGGAAAGGCAATAAAATTAGATAGGGTTAGAGAAACAATAACATAAAGTTATTATATTTAATTTAATATATATAATTTTATATATATAACATTAATAATTATATATTTATAATATTTAAATTTATTTATTTATTTTAATAATAATTAAATAAAAAAATTTAAGCTATTTGAGTTGATTATCATTTTCTCTCGAACATTTTCCTAAAATTATATGGGACTTATTGTTGTAACAACCATCATCGTCATGTAATGACCTTAATTGCTTTTATATATAACACTACCCTTTAACAGATTCTAGAATAATATACAGTTGTTTGGCATTTTCATGTATAATCTAGTTCTACATGGCAAATTTTGCATCCCACAAAAAAATCACCAAAAATACTCACATGCAATTATTTTAATATAAAGTTAATAATTAAAAATTATTATATGATTTAATATATTTAATTAAGTTATGATTTAACAATTCCCAATTATTAAATTTATATGAAAAAAACTAGCATATAAATTTAAAATAATGTTCAGTTTTTCACCTATCTGCAATTGATACCTCAGAGAAACAACAAGTACTGTGCATTCAAATCCAAGTCATGAAACACTTGCATCCAATTATGATCCATTCTAAATCTGTTATGTGCCTAACCTACGCGAATGAGTGTAAGCTGAAACGTGCCTAACGTGTAACCTTTTTTATTTTATTTTTCTAATATATATATATATTATATCTTTTACATATATAATTTCAATATCTCATATCTGCATATTGAGTCGCCGTCGTGGAAACAAATGATGACAACTTAGGTTAGGCATCAATCCAATTTGCAAATAAATTAAACATTACAAAATTAATAATAAATTCCGATCTCTTTTCTCTTTATCTAACTTGATATTATAATAAATAAAGAGTGACTTAAAAAAAAAGTAAATACTTTGTATTTGCTTGTTTCACTTGATTTTAAGTTGGCATGTCGACTAAACTTGTACCACAGTCTCAGTTCAAATAAGGGATACGATTTCTCTAAAAATGGATTCGAAGCAGGAGGGTCTTACTGTTTCTGTGTTGAAGAGCTTTGTAGCAAAGAGTACTACTACTAACTTATAATGATTACAATGATTAAGAAAATAGTTCAAAATGAATTTTGACTAGGAGAAAACGAAATAAGAAATGGTGAATGCTTAAAATATTGGGAAGTGAAGTGAACATCTAGAAATAAACTTGAAGAAAACAAAATATATATATATATATATATATATATATATATATATATATTAAAGAACTGAAGAACAAAAGATGAAAATACTAAGAAATTAAGTAAATAGATTGGAATTAAAATGACCGAAAGAAAAAGTAAAAATTTTCAATATATATCAGGTCAATGTTTTCTGATAATAGCTTAAGGCGTTAATTCAGCAATGAAAGGAGCTGATATATAAATATACTGTGCTTCACACAGACACATACAAAATGAAGCTAGTGCGTGGCCACGAACCAACAACACTAAAGTTGTTTGTATCTGCTTGTTAGTGGAAATTTTCCGGTAAAGTGATATGCAAATGCAAACCAGTAAAACACAAAAGGACAGCATCACTTTGATCTTTTCAATCTCTACAGCTACTTTTAAAGAAGAAACCACGGCCAATTAGTGCACGTGCGTCTTTCTTATACGATTTAGTTTAGCCTCTGCCATTTCGACAATTTCCTTCATGCTTCACAATTCATATCCATCCAATATTCCAATATACTATATTTTAATTTTTCTTTGTTCTTCCAACTTTCTTTAAGACCATTGGGTATATGCATATGCAAGGCGATTGGTGCTTACTCTCGTTCAAAGAAAAAAAAAATTGATAGGTAAATATCATATCATATTTAATTTAATATCTATAAATATATATAGATGATTTTTTATAATTAAATATTTATAATATTTAATATTATATATTTAATTTAATAATAACTAATAAATAAAAATACAGAATAAGAAAGTTAAAGGAAATGGCTATTAAACATTTCTTAAATAAATATGCATATAACTAAAATTGTGAATACCGAATTGGTCATTAAATGGGTATAAATTATAATGACTCGTTCAAAAATTTAATGGTTAACCATGCTATGAAATTCCTGAAAATTGAAGTTCATCTATTATGAGATAAAGTTTTTCATGAAAACCGTTTTCATGCATTAACTTATGAAAACTATAAGTATCCATATTTTTTTAACTAATAAATCAATAAAAACTATTAATTAAGAAGATTTTCTTGGTGAAGAGTAGAAATGGATGAAAATTTTTATCACATTTTAAAAAAATACGGGCAATGCACATGATAAGTTTTATTTTTGAATTTTTTTTTTCTAAAAGAAGCAATCTTTAATCTTCACCAATATTTCACTCTACACTGTAGAGTTACGCATTAATTAAACGCAAAAAGAAATATATGTTTCGAAATTAATACGGACAGATGAGTAGATGACATGACAGGTTGCATATTTACTTCTGTCATACTATCAATCCGAAGAGATTATAATAACACATACACATGAACATCATTGATGGCCTTTGACTTGTTAGAAGTTAAAATAACCTCAATCCACAACTGGGCCTGGGTGACAATAACCAAATCCAGGGACCAATCGATCAATTTCATTAAAGGGTGGAAAAATCAGCTGTATTCATCCTCCCCAACAATTTAGAGCGTATATAACCTTCTCCAATATGTAGTTGGTGAAACAAAGTGCATTTGCATCTCTACTCCACCAGTGTTGTGTTTCTGGGACACATTTTTTCAGATTCAATCGTCAGTTTTTGCTTACCGGCTCAACAACATTTATACAGAAAATTGGCAACTTCAAAATCAGATCAAATGCCACAAACTACGATCCTCTCCCTCCCCTTTGCCTCTTCTCTTCCAGTGCAGCAGCCTCATTTAGCATATCCATGGCATCCTTCTGCATGTCCAACTTCGCAAGGGCGACCGATTGCATGTAGAAAGCCGTCGGCCAGTCTGGATAAACGCACTGTGCTTGCATTGCATCTCGGAGTGCAGGGTCTGGCTGATCACATAAAAGATAGCACAGACTGCGCCGTGCAAATACAGTTGGGGAGACCATCGTTCCCACATCAATAAACTGCACAAAAGCATATCTAAATAACTAACATGCTCACAGTAAAGCTGCAATCATTTACAATGTCAAACAAGGTCTGGATTGCACCTGGGAATAGTTGTCAACGGCTGTCTTAAAATCCTTGTCACGAAATGCACAATCTCCACGCTTCCTCGCCTCCAGCATGTCCCTCATCTGTTGGGTCCACTCTTGGAATGATAACTGTACAAATCCAAAACCGAACGTTATATAGCATATTATCCAACCAATTTAAAACCACTGAACCGATAGTTACCTCATTGGTTCCCTCATCGTCTCTGTAGTGTGTTGCAACCAAGATCTGATGGATTGCAGTTAGGTCCATTCTAGAACA
>JASCZI010000007.1:174340-200690 GCA_036250425.1 Stylosanthes scabra
CTGTGGGGTTGATGGAGCTTCCTCTTGTTTTGGAATTCCAAGCATAATGTGAGAATGAACCTGAAACACATGAACGATAATCAAATAGATGTATGGTGTATCCCTTTTATTGATGTGTTTCCACATCAAGAAAGAGAAGATATAAGCACTGCAATATCTCAATAAAACCATTTTCCCTGGTTTAGATGGAGATATATCCGCCAAGCACTCAAGCAGTAGAGTAGGCAACAAAGATGCATGCATAGACTATACGAGAAACATAGATGCCACTTGTTTGACTCAATCAAACAATACAGATATTTAGTTTGGGAATTGCAATATCATACTGCTCAAATTTGAATATTCTTCTAGCCATTCTCAAAACCAAAGTTAAAATGCATAGATGGACACCAAATTTAATCCAATGAAAATATAAAGGCCAAAGCCTTCAATGTATAGGCACGGAAATCATATATCTTGCATGCAGTGGCTTTAGATTCTTCATTTTACACATTGTGCAAAGTGTAAACTTCAAAAGTTATACTGACTTTATAAAAGTCAGTTTAAGGAAAGGAAGCTTAACATATAGTGTTGTCTCATTCTTCACGACTCATAACTAAATTACAGGGTCATACTAATTCAACTGAATATCATGACAAACAAAATTTAGATTAATTTTGAGGTAAACAATCTCCACTTGAATAATGGGTAAGTAAATTTTAAATCTTCGTAGTCAAGATGCTTGAAATTGGTTTTTAAGAAAAAGATATATAATGAAAACACATTCATCAACAATGTATAAGTTGAACAAGTAAACTCTGTATTGGCAAGGGATGTGCAAAGAACAGGCTGCTTGTAGTTGAAATGTCAATATTTCAGGATATTATCACATGTTAATAATCCCCAAAACATTATTGGCCAAAAAATATATGACACACGAGATCCATTCCATAGATATAACATATTGTTAGATTTGTCAGTTTGTCTTCTAATTCTTGTATTTCAAACAATACTTTTGACCAAACTTGTGTTGTTCTGAGTATAAAGTTTCATAGGTGCTTTAATCAACATATATAATATCATGCTTCAGCATTAATGAGTAACTTGACACCTTATTCCTCCCAATTAGTATGAATTAGCCAACAGTAAATAATAAATTTTCTTTCAGCATTTAAAATTAATAAACCAACAGTAATTATGGAACAGTTTACTTATCATGTCAATGAAGCCTATCCATATAATTCAAGCATAACCATTGAGCCCATGTAGATCAATAATACTTTGCTAGGTACTTCTCACAAGAAGTTAGCAAGAACCATTACCAATAACTAGGACTATTTGAAAACTTAAACATACATGTACACAACCTATTCCATACAGAGTCACATCATGTAATACACAATCAACAAAGTGGAGAAGTTTATGACCTAAATAAACCCTATTCAGAGTAAAAAATGGACTTAAGCAGCTCATCCAGGCTCAACCACAATTTTCACAGAAAGCAATTTAGAATGCTCCCAGCAAACCAGCTGAGTTACCAAAATGGATATAATTAAAGTATAATGATCCAAGGGTCAACAACCACATAGATGCAGTTTGGCAATGAGAAATATTGGAGTATAGAGCATAGTAGTTGTAGTTGTTAGTCAACTACTACATTATATACTCTAATAGGAGATCCAAGAAGGAAATATTTTATATTGGAAGCCAATGGATTTGAATATTAGAAATGAAGAAAAACTAAATTTCTAATAGGGCTGTTCAGGCAGCAAATTTTGAAACTCTGGATTTAGTTAATAATAAATAGTTTCTGCCATTCTTCAGCTAGAGAAGGATACATACATCAGATTTTGTATGCAGTGGAGCAAGTGTTGTAACCAAATCCTTTGTATCAGGTCGCTCCCTGGGTTCATATTGCAAACATTTAGAGGCAAGATTAACAACTACATTTGCCTCTTCTGTAGAAAACTTCCCCTCCAAATGTGAATCCATCAAGAGCATGTTGTTCTTACCCTGTATCATATCTAGTGCCTGCAATAATATTTTATATAAATCGTAACTGAGATAATCCGAGTAATGAAAAGAACAGAATAATATTCAACTCAGATATTTGCAACTTCCAATATCATTTAACTATCAAAGTAAGTGAAAGAATTCAATTCATCAAATTGGCATGGACACAAAATCATATTTCAGGTATAAATTATGGTAATATCATTAGCATATGTGGAGTTTGTAATCTGTTATGTACTTATATGTTTACTAGCTAAGCATGCTTAATAAAGAAAAAGTTTCCCCTTGCAAATACAACAGAAAGATGCATCTATCAAAATTTTCAGTGATGAACCAAGTAAGCTCAGTGGAAGTAGGGGTTTATTTTATGATGAAACAAATTTTAGGGAGAGGCTGTTAATTTTGACTTTTGAGAGAGTTAATAAGAAACTAGTTTGTGAAAGGAAAGAGGAGGTAAAAGAGAAAAGCACATACTTGACTTGGAGGGATATGCTTGCCGCTAAGCAGATCTAGAAGAACGGTGCCAAAGCTGTAAATGACACTTTCAGGGGTGACCCTTCCTGAAGAAGATAAAGGAAGAAAGAGTAAGAGTGAAAGAAAGAAAGAAAGAAAGAATAAGAATTAGGATAATGATGTAAGTTTGTGTATACCATTTCTTAAATATTCAGGAGGAGTGTAAGCAAGATTTGTGCTATAACTTTTGCCATCCCTGCTGTTCTTGATCAAGCCAAAACAGGAGAGACGGGGATCACCTTGGTCGTCGAAAAGAACACGGTAAGCATTCAAATCATGGTACAAGGGACGGCCCTCACAGCTGCAATAATTCAAAGCTTGGGCGATGTAATGGGCCACTCTCAAGCGCATGGCCCACTCAATCGTCTGATTCTCCCCTGAGAGAGGACACACAAAACAAGAATTACACAAAAGTTGAAAACCAACGGAATGAGAATTCAGAATTCAGAATTCAGAATTGAATTAACATACAGTGGAAGAGGTGCTTTGCGAGAGTGTCGTTGGGCATGTACTGGGCCACCAGCAGCCGGTGGTCAGCGTCGCAGCAGTACCCGATCAGATTGGCGAGCCGGGGGTGCCGGAGCTTGCCCACGCCGGATGCCTCCTCCACGAACTGCTTGGGATCGGGCCAGGCGGCCTTCGGGAACTTCTTGACAGCAATCCAGTGGTCGCGGAGGCGGCCCTTGTAGACCAAGTTAGGGGCCTTGTCCCCGCTCTCTGACACTATGAATTCGGAGCTGAAATTGTCGGTCGCGGCCTTCAGCTCCGCCAGCGAGAACTCTGAGAAGGAGAGCCACCAGGTGTCAGCAGCCACTGCGACTTGGAGGGACTCCTTGTGGTGGTTGAGGATGTAGGGGGCCTGATCCTTGTGGTTTTCCTTTTCCTTCTCCTTCTCCTTCTCCTTCTCTTTCTCTTTCTTGTCAGGGTGAGGTTCTCCCCCCTCTCTCACTCTGAGCATCAACGATGACTGGCAGCAACCCATCTTTCCTGATTTATTCTCTATGTGTATGCGATCTCTCTCACCTCACTCAACCATGCAGATTCATTCCTTGCTTGCTTCTCTATCTTAACTTAATCTTCCTTCTTTCCTTCTCCTTTCATTTTATTTATTTATTTATGTTTCCCCCTTTTCTATGAAAGAGAAGAGAGATGAGGGGAAAAAAAGGAATTGTTCATTCCCCTTTCTTTCTTCCTGTTACTGCTCCTAGTTACTAATCACTTTAGGGATGGGTACTTCCAACTTCTACTCTTATGCACTACTAACTCAAACACCCTTCCATGTACATTAACTATTGCCTAAATCGAATCACCTTCCCATTTCCTGCCTTCGAATTCTATAACCAATCTCCCCATTACTAAATTTACCATCTCATGCAACTTATATTACTTCTTACAAATTGTGTCTATGTGTGTCCAACTTCCACTGAAAAATGTTTATTCATGTCATGCTAGCTACTTACTAATCATATGCAATTAATTTTAACAACACTTGACATGATATTGTCATATGCAATTTGTCCACACCAAAAAATATTCTAATAATTGTCATTATGGCAGTATAATAGTTACCGATATTGCATTAAACATGTGAGACTTGATTTAATGTATATATATAATTTAGTTAATTTAAAAAGCAAATTAAATTCTTCAAGAGATCAAATTGAATTCGATACATTAGTGTCATTCAAAATAACTGGCAAAGTGGCAATTAAGTACGTCTAGGTTTTTGGTTCGATGTTCAAGCTTGTACTACAATTTAGTACCAAGAAGCGGATCATAATCATAACTCTTCTAAAAAAAAGAGTGGACTCTACCGAGAGTCTTATCAACTCGTTGCTCAAGAACTTTTGCAGCAGAAATTGTAAGTACTTTAATTTATTAATGTTGAAGGGGAAGAATACAAATATGTAATGACTACAAACTGAAGAAAATGTAAATCAAAGCAAAGGAATACAAATTAGAAGTAACCTGACCTAAGACAGTTTTGACTAGAAATGGAATTGAAGAACAAGTGTTTGAAGAAATGAAAAGAAGTTGACATGAACCCAAAGAAATTGGAAATAAACTTAAAAGGGAAATACAAAAGAAATAACAAAAGAATTGGCTTTGTTGCGTTTGTATATGACTGTGGTTTTTTCAGAATTTTTATGGTAGTAAGATAGAATGGAAGTGATCCATTCTGACTTCACACTTTCATCTATTTAGAGACAAGTTTTTTAACTCATTTGTGTTTGTTATGCAGTTTTGTTTACATCTTAACTACAACTTGCTCTTCAAAGTAAAAAAACTCATATTCTGCTTCTTCTTATATCAGATTGATCAATTTTATGCACATTTCTTTTTTATTCGTATCACACCTTAATTGACTTTAGAATTGAGTATCAATAATCAATCCTTTTTTTATTTTTTCCATTAAATATTAGTTTGCATCCTTTTGACTTTATGGCTGCTTAATATATGCCTAATATTTTTTCACCAAGTATTGAGTAGGATTATTTAATTATCTTTAGGACTATTTTTCTGATCTATGAACTTACCTTTTAGTCGAACTGGCATATTATTATTATTATTAGAAATAGAGAAAGAATACTTCATTATATATTAAAATTTAATATTATAATTTTGAAAGAAAAAAAAAAGAGTGATGGAAAAGTTTGGTTCGGTGCGGCCTATACGGGTGCAGCTTTGGAGGGTGGATTGGCTGTTTGTTTTGAAACCATCCATGCTCAGTCATTGGATTTGGCACCCACTTCTGCTCTGGCTTCCCACTTCCTACTTCCCACCTTGGAATGAACTTTCGAGTGCCTTCTTCTTCTTCTTCTTCTTCTGTTTCTGTGTGCTCCCCCTTGTTACCACTTACCAACCAGCTTCACTACATTCTCAAAGTCGTCGGCGACCATGAATGCTACCCAGTTCAGAAGCGCTGCTTTCTATCATGCCATCACCACAGCCAGAAGAACCTCAACGCCCATCCGCAGAGTTGCCCTCTCCTACTCCTCCCGTCTATCTGCGACCACCTCTCCATTCATAACCCTCTGCGCCAAACCCGCTTCCCCAATTCAATTCACTTATCCTCATGAACATGATGATGATGTTCCTGCTCTCCAATCTGCCGAGAATGAAAACACACACTCAGACTCACACTACGACGTGAGACGCGAGATTATGCTGCTAACATTGCCTGCCCTTGCTGGACAGGCAATTGATCCCATGGCACAGTTGATGGAAACAGCTTACATCGGTCGACTCGGTATCTCCAATTCTCTAAACTCACTACTTTGATTACGCCATCCATCAACTATCCAAATCCTTTCTTATTTTTAGGCACTGTGGAGTTGGCTTCCGCTGGTGTTTCCGTCACCATCTTTAATATCATATCAAAGCTTTTCAATATTCCCCTTCTAAGTGTTGCTACATCTTTTGTTGCTGAGGACATAGCCAAAACTGCTACCCAACAATGTGTTGCTTCAGGTCACAATTAACGTCTTCATTGCTCCTATATGCCATTTTTCATTCTTAACTCATGCCATCAATCAATTTGCCCTGCAGACCACACTGTTGTACACAATAATGGAAATGGTAAATCATTCCAAGCAGGCAATCAAAGACAGCAATTTTCCTCTGTCTCCACTGCTTTGCTATTAGCACTTGGGATTGGAATTTTTGAGGCTTTAGCTCTCTTTCTTGGATCTGGAATTTTTCTAAATTTAATTGGCGTATCAAAAGTATGTGTGGTGCTTTTAGATGTGAATAATCATCATCAAAATGCTATTATATGCTTCTTTTTCCTCTCCAAGTTCAACAACTGTAATCTTCTTGTCGATAATATTTGAATATATTCATTACAACAGGAAAATCCTATACACACTCTGGCACTACAATTTCTCTCTCTAAGATCAATTGGAGCTCCTGCTGTAGTACTTTCTTTGGCTTTACAAGGCATTTTTCGTGGTTTTAAGGATACAAAAACTCCTGTTCTATGCCTAGGCAAGTGTTTGGTTTAAACTCTGTTTCTTCGCTGCATTCATCTATTGAATGATTTATTTATTTTTTATATATATCATTATATCCTGTATGTGCTTTGGTACCTTGCTCTGCTACTTTGTGCTTCAAAATTAATGTTTTCTTACCCTTTTGAAGTCTCTTATTATATTCATGGCTCATAAATAAATTATTATTTTTACTGAAAATAAATTGTTGATCATTGCAGCCATACCATGCATTGAAATAATATGCTTCAACGTTTTCTTAGCCCCATTCTTGTAGCCATCATTCTTTAGAACATGAGTAATTTGGATTACCTAACAAGCTCACATAAATTATTGCGAAATATATTGCACATTGCAAATTCATATCATGTGGTTTTAAGGAGTGCTAATTGCCAGGTGCTAACAACAAATGCCGTTTGAATGTTTGTATATGACTAAATGTTTGACATGACAAGATGGAGGAAGATCCTCTTAATCATATTCGAATATGATTATGTTTATGACAGAACCTGAATATAAAATAATGCATTAAGTTTATGAATTTGAATAGGCTTTTGTGTGTGCAGGTTTTGAGCAGCAAAACGTCCTTGTTAACTTTTGTTATTGTAGTTTTTTTTTTTGGGGGGGTATCTAACTTACACCATGGATATACATGTTTCCAAGAAGGAAATATAATGCTCACACTCGTGACATTTCCTGTGAAAAGAAGATTAGCTTCTGTTATAAATCTGTAGTTCTGTACTTTTTCTTTTGAAGTGGTTATATTTTAATTATTTATGGTTTACATTGTATACCTGTGCATGCTAATTTATTTATCTGATTGCAGGTATTGGTAATCTTTCAGCTGTATTATTATTTCCATTACTCATATATTTCTTTCGGTTGGGAGTAGCTGGTGCCGCCATTTCCACTGTTCTCTCTCAGTATGCATTTTGAAAGTGTTTTTCCTTCCTTGATTTTCTTTTATCTGATTTAATCATAACTACAATGAATTATTTTTTTTTCTCAGATATATTGGGACTTTGTTGATGATTTGGTTTCTGAACAAGAGAGTTGAATTGCTTCCCCCAAGGATGGGAAACCTACAATTTGGCAGTTATTTTAAATCTGGTGGGAATTTGTCTTTTCCTTATATTTCAAATTTATAGCTTGTGAAAATCTGATCATATTTACCTCATCTCCCAAAAATGGGTTTTCTCCCTAAAAAAATTACGCAAAAAGGAGACAACAACAATTGGATGCTAAATGAGATCTCAAGAACTATTTTCAATGCGAATTCTAAATAGAAGTGCTCACTTGCTACCTTTTTGCCTGTCGTTTGCTCATATTTTGTAATTTAAGGATACTATGATTAATGAAACAAAATGGTTTTTGATTCGTTCACTTTTTCTTCCTTGGTGCAATGCAATGATTATCATGCAATAAATAAAATAGTTTTTTTTCTTCCGTGTATTGCATTACCTTTCTCCTTTAATAGTAAAACAAGTATTTATATGTGCACATTATCTCTTTCTGTTTTACACTCTGTATTTTTTAGATTCTTATTAGTTCTATGTAGTTACTTCATTTATGGTATCTGAGCTGCTATAGGTGGTTTCCTTATTGGAAGAACACTTGCTGTTCTTACAACCATGACACTGGGGACATCTATGGCTGCTCGTCAAGGTCCAGTAGCTATGGCTGCACATCAAATATGTATGCAAGTGTGGCTGGCTGTGTCCCTTCTTACAGATTCATTGGCTGCATCTGCACAGGTAGTGAATCATCCCTATTTTTTAATTGGTGGCCCATTTATATTTCTTTCAATTTTGTAATAAAACTAGGATGCTTAGCAATGAAACAACTCAAACCAAAAAGTCAGACTATGAGGACTAACATAAAACTAATTTTGTATCTCTCTCTCTCTCACTCTCTCAAAAAATTAAATAAACAAACATATGAAGGACTCATACTGCTATTTCTAATTTATACAGACCCTTATTGCGAGTTCTCTATCCAGAAATGAATACAAAGTTGTGAAGCAAATTACTAATTTTGTATTGAAGGTAAGGTTTATTTATTTATTTATCTCAGGGGGAAATACCATTCAATCATTTGGATCGTCAGAATTTATGTAAGTTATTCCTTAGTTTTGTGAAGTTGTTTGACTCGATGATGTCTTTCCAGATAGGAATGCTCACAGGTATATGCTTGATGGTAATTCTGGGTGCCTCTTTTCCATCTTTATCAACCATTTTTACCCAGGATTCTGAAGTGTTGCAGGTTGTCAGGACTGGGGTGTTGGTATGTATGATTTACTTACTACTACTAGCGTTTGCTTCTCTACCTAAAATATTAGTTTACATTGTCTTTTGTGATTGCTGCCAGTTTGTTAGTGCTTCTCAACCCTTTAATGCTCTGGCATATATTTTTGACGGTCTCCACTACGGCGTATCTGATTTTCCATATGCTGGTTTCTCCATGGTGAGTTGTTTGCTTGTTAAAAATTATTGCAATGTTTCTGTTTGGTTTATATGTTTCAGAGTTGAACATTTGTGCAAATTGCTTCATAGATGGTCGTGGCAGCAATATCTTCAACATTTTTGGTATTTGCCCCTTCACATTTTGGGCTTCATGGAGTATGGATGGGATTGGCTCTCTTCATGGCACTCAGAATGGTAGCTGGTTTAGTCAGGTAAACTAGGAATTACTGCACAAGTATGCATGTTGGAGTGTCAAAGTAATTTTCTACACCATTGAATCATTCTATATTGAAGAAGATTCTCAAAAAATTGACTACTATGGATAAAATGATATAAAGGGCCAACCCAGTTCAAGTCCCACTTGGTGGGGTGCTGGGGAAGGGAATATACTAGCAGCCTTACCCCTACTTTCGTAGAGAGGCTGTTCGAACCCACGACCTCAAACTCTACGGTAAGTGAGCTTACCGCTGAGCCAAGCCGGCCCTTCTATGGATAAAATGATATGTTTATCTAAATTTGTTTAATATCTGTGTAATTATGTCAAATCTTACACAAGTGTAAATAGTCATTCTTATCTATCTTGGATAAGAGTTTTCCTATACATCCTGTATTCTTTACTAATTTGGTTATATGGTGTTTAGCTCGTACAAGAATGCATGATTTGTGGAATCCTGTGCTAGTACGGCATGTTTAATGTAACTTGCCAGGGGTCAATACGTCATGTTTGAAGCTTGTGTTTATGATTCACAACGCTTGCATTGATTATTATATCTTTAAGACTTAAGTGAAATTGTTAAACCGATTGTTAAACATTGATGATTATATATTTTTCAATAGATTTGCTTATGCTACATAGGAAAGCACCTATTATGTATTCCCTTTTGGCTGAACCCTTTATGCTTTCACATTTTCAGAGTACTATCAAAGAATGGTCCTTGGTGGTTTCTACACAGGGATTTTCAAATTGCATAGGTCAGTTTATATTTGTACAATTCTTAATACGTCTTTGAGAATGATTTATGTTTCTATTTCCTTATTTACTTTTAGCCCCACCCCCCTCCTCTTCTCTCCTCCTTTTCCTTCTTTCTGCGGCAGTGAGAAAAGCTATTAGTCATTTAGCGAAAATTTGATATTTGAAAAGCAAGTGTTGGAAATTTGATATTTAGTTGAGCCTTTTGGCACTATGTAATCCTTTTATTTGACCTGATATTGGGATAAGGCCTAGTAAGTTGTTTCTGTTTCTTCTCAATTTTGAAAGTTGAAAGATGAGATTATATTATTGAAGGGATCAATAGGGAGCCATAATTAGAGAAATAGTAGGTGGTAAAAGGGGAAAGAGAAAAGAAGGAAAAATAATATTGGCTTCCTATTGTCTCCCTAATATTGGCTACCAAGACTTTTTCATTATTGAAACGATGTTAATTGTAATAATCTGTTTGTTGATGCTAGTGGCATGGTGTCCTAATTCACGTTATTCTTACAGCGGGTAAAAAGATCATGCATGACATGATTAGCTGATTAGGGTAGCGTTCAAATTCATGGAGTTAATATTTGTTTTTTGAGTATAATGGAATCGTATTAATCAAACACAAAGAACTGCATGAATAATTTCTAAATTGTCTATGTTTATTAATATTATCTAAATCTAAATATGCTATTCTAAGTTCCTAATCTTTTGATTAAATTCTGCAGAAGCTCCGTCAGATTGCGAAGACAGATGAAACACTGGAAATGACAAATTTCAAGACGAGTGTCTGCATCGGACACTATGTTTAGAAGTTCACTCACTTAGTATTTGCAATTTCCGTTGTAATTGTGCAGAAAATAGAACAATTCAGAAGCACTTTTGTAGCCCGTTGCATTGAATTTAGAGAAAAATTAGTATTAGTTACATGAGAATTATCTGTAAAAAAAAATCCTCCAAATCCCCTCTCCTTCATTTAGAAATCGCATAGCATCATATTGGTCATGTATCATACACATTACACAGAAACAGAGCAACCCCCATTTTATAGTCAGTCAAGGAAAATATCATTTGTAGAAAGTCCAAACTCCAAAGACTTGTTCTAACATTGAGGCGTGCTTGTGACTTGTGAGTTTAATCCACTTTGGCAATAATTCATTTTTGAACCCCGCAATATTGAACCCAGCTTGGTTCGCAGCATGTTAGGTACTAGTACCCTTTACATGGTAAATGGACTTTAAGGATGTAAAGAGACAAGGTGAGTTCCTAGTTCTCCCAACAATGAATCTCTCATCGTAGATTAAATATATCCTTGAACTGAGAAAGCTGGGCAAAATTGTTCGGAGGAGAAGGCAAGCCTTCAACCATGTCCTAAAGAATACAAAGATAAAATGTGACTTTTATTACAAAAAAGATCATCGAATTTGAAGCAAAGGTTATTTAAAAAAGATTCAGGTGCAGCAATTATAGAGAAGTTGAGATGTATATAATTTTGATATGGGAAATGAGCGAGAAGTCTAGTGGAGGGTGGCAATGACGGCGTCGACAACCTCCTGGGTGGTGCTGGCTCCACCGAGATCTTTAGTCATGTACTTGCCATCGGAAATGACACGCTTGACAGCAGTCTCAAGACGGTCTGCAAAGGAAGGGAACTGAAGATGCCTCAACATCATGGCTGAGGAGAGAAGCAGAGCAACTGGATTGGCCTTCTTCTGCTCCAGCAGCTTCTCGTTCCCTACATTTCCTGCGGAGGCTCCTTGCTCAAACACGGCATGATCAGCCCCCACGTTGCCTCCAGGCATGACACCAGTACCTCCGGCGATGCCAGCAGCCGTATTTGCCACCAGATTGCCGTAAAGATTGGGAGTGACCTGCAATTGCAAACATATTGTTCATGTTATTTTGGGGCTGAAAAGGGAAACGAAAAGCGGAGAGAGTTACTGCTTACCATAACGTTGAATTGCTCGGGCTTGGAGACCAGTTGCATGCAGCAATTGTCGACGATGATCTCGTTGTACTTGATGCTAGGATATTTGGTTGCAACCTGGCGGCATGATTCTAAGAAGAGGCCATCGGCAAGTTTCATGATGTTGGCTTTGTGGACGGCCGTCACCGTCTTCCTGTTATTCAGGTACGCATACTCGAACGCATATTTTGCGATTCGTTCCGAGCAGAATTTGGTCATTACCTGAACTCAAGTGCCGGAAAAAAAATATATGAAATAATAGTGAACTGAACAGACTAGAGACTAGAGAGTAGTGAGTAGTGATAAATGAAGAAGAACCTTGAGGCTCTCCACGACGCCGGGGACGACCTCGTGCTCGAGGCCGGAGTACTCGCCCTCAGTGTTCTCGCGGATGACAACTATTCGACGTTTTCATGGCGGGTGGGTAAGCCAGGGAGGTTGAAGCAGTTGACAAGGGAGGCGTAAAGATCAAGCTCCTTCCTGAGCTGGACGTTGAGGGAGCTAACTCCGCCGCCCACGGGGGTCTTGAGTCCGCCCTTGAGGCACACCTTATTCTTCCTGATGGATTCCAGCACCTCCTCCGGCACGCGCTTCATGTCCCCGTGCACCTCGTACCTCTCCAAGTACACGGGCGCGTGCATCGCCTCCATCACCTGCTCCACCGCCCTCGTCACCAGAGGCCCTATTCCGTCCCCTGGTATCAGCGTCACCCCTCTCGGCGCTCCGTCCCCCGGCCGCGGCATGTACGTCACGCTCCGCCCACTTCCAGTGGCGTGCTTTATCATCCCCTTCAGCTTCATGGAACCCGCTGCTATGCTTCTTCCTCCCATGCCTGCCTGCTTCCTCCTTGATCCGATCTGATCTGATCTGATCTTGTAGTTCTCAGTTTAGACTGACTTGAGAGGACAAGAGGAAGACCAGAGTTTCCATGGCGCGAGACATTCACGATGAAGAAGATAACACAGGCTAACTCCCTTTAAAAATTTGCACTGATGCCCCTCGTCTTTTCACTAATTTTATTATTTACCCAAGTTGGGTAGGAAATACTATTATCAACGTTCAACGGGTAAGGAAGACAATTGTTTTTCTAGTTGTGTATTGATGGCACAAGGAGTTAGAATGATTTTAATTTCAATATAAAACAAAGGAATTAGGGTAGCACTAGCAGGCAAGCTTAGGGGAATAAAAAAGAATGGTAGGTTTAAACTTGACGAAGAACAGATACTGGATTGTGAGGCATGGCAAGAGCATTCCCAACGAACAGGGTCTCATCGTTTCCTCCATGGTTCGTTGGATTACTCATTAATTCTTGGTTAACATATTATATTATGATTTACTGATTGATTTGTGCTCATCATCGCAGGAAAACGGCACGCGCCCTGAATTCCAATTGGCTACCGAGGGAATTGAACAAGCACAGCTAGCTGCAAAACTTTTCCAACAGGTACATTCAGTTTCGTTATTTGATTCCAATTCATTTACAAATTGCAACTAATTCATTATTCATGTGGACAGGAGCTAGAAGCAAACAATATACCACTTGCGAATGTACGCATTTGCTATTCTCCATTTTCAAGAACAAAACACACGGCTCAAGTTGTTGCAGCTGGGCTCAATCTTCCTTTTGAAGCTCCCCAGTGCAAGGTTAGCCACCCATATCATATCCAACTGCTGCGAGGAAGCCTTTTTAATTTATGCTGAAACTTCACTTCCTTAGCCCTCGTTTATAATTTTTACTCATCAACTACGCAGGTGGTGGAAGATCTCCGAGAGCGCTATTTTGGTCCTTCATTTGAACTTCTTTCGCATGATAAGGCAAGTGAGATGTCATCATCCTGCACCACCATAGTATAATTTCCATTTGAGTAAAATTTGTTCTATACTCTGCATCATATTTAATCATTATTATATACAGTAGATGAAATATTCAGAACATGTCATGCAGAGCAAGTGTATGAATATTCTGCTGCACCAATTTTAGCCATTGATTACTTCTTTCCATCATCAATAGTATGCAGAGATTTGGGACATGGATGAAAAGGATCCACTTGTTGGGCCAGAAGGAGGAGAAAGTGTCAAGGATGTTGCCAGTAGACTTACAAGAGCAATGACAATTATGGAATCAGAATATGAAGGGTAGAGATTCTTATCTTAAACTTCATTAGCAAGTCTTACACTATTCATGAATTTTGTAGCTGCTGCCAAAAGACACACTTTGAAATGCCAATAGACTTCTTAAGTTGTGATCTAAATGGAACAGGTCTATCAACAGTTACAAACAAATTAATACTTATCATCGATGAGTTCTTGCTTCTTGAGAGTTGTGAATATATGTATGTTTGTTGTCTTCCTTCATATTCTATCATGATAACCTTTACATTTTCTTGCCATATCCTGCAGATGTGCCATTTTGGTTGTGAGCCACGGGGATCCCCTGCAAATCTTGCAAACAATTCTGCTTGAATCTAATAAACAAATACAGGAACACCCTAACAAGGACTTAGCATCAATATTAAGTGCAGTTCAAGTAACGCCAATCTTATCCCAGCACCGTAAATATGCTTTGCTAACCGGAGAACTCAGGGGAGTGGTTGGATAGGTTTGTGAATTGTGAGTATAGGAGGAAGACATTAAACTATTTTGTCTCAGGCTCAGGCTCAAGTTAATCCCTTTTATTGCTAAAAATTAGGCCTTGCAGAAAATAATGGTTAGATTGTGTTTCAAAACAGCAGAACAGTAGCATCGTTTTTTCCCATCTTTTTATTTAATTTTTTTTAAAAGTAATGTTAATATCATATATGCATTATCTTTATCTTTATGTATATTTATTATTTCACTAATACTACACATCTAAGCAATTTCACCAACCAAGCTCAACCAAGTATTTTTAATCCACTATCACCAAAATAGCGTGAAATCACGCGCTTTCATCCCCATTCAACACACACGCACTTCTCTCCCAAATTCTCAGCAAACAACTCCTCCCCCTCCTCATCCTCCTCTTCCTCCTTCTCCTTCTCCTTCTCCCTACTACTACGATGCTGTCGCCGTCGCCGCTGCCGCCGCCGTCGCCATCATTGCTACCACCACCATTTTCGTAATCTTCTACTTCTTCTTCTTCTTTTTCTCCACTATTACGTTGTTGCTGTTGTTGTCCATGTTGTTGTTGTTACTGTTGTCGTTCATGTTGTTGTCGCTGCTGTTGTTGATGATGATAATAAAAAACTGAATTGGACGTTCATGAAAAAACAGAAACAGAATTTTCATATAAAACAGAAACGGAATTTCATATGAAACAGAAACGGAATTTCATATGAAATAGAAACGGAATTTTCACGAAAATAGAAACGGATTTGAAAGAAAAACTGAAACGGAATTGAAAAGAAAGAAAAACTGAAACGGAATTGAAAAGAAAACAAAAACTAATTTGGTGCCACGCCTAGACGTGGTCTTGTTTACGTCCAGACGTGACTTTGGGTCACGAAAACAGAAACAGAATTTTCATATAAAACAGAAACGAAATTTCATACAAAACAGAAATTTTCATATAAAACAGAAACGAAATTTCATACAAAACAGAAACTGATTTTGAATGAAAGTAAAAAAGAATTTGAATGAAAGTAGAAAGTTACCACTCAAATGTACTCCATCTTCTTCTTCTTCTTCTCTACTGACAATGATATTACTATCCTCATCATCATCATCATCATTTTCTCCTTCTCCTTCTCTTTCTTCTTCTTCCTCCTAATCAAACGGATTTGATGAATTGAAAGCATCCATACACATATCAAATCAGAAACAACGAAAATGAAAATGAGAGAATTAGGATGATGAAAATGAGAAAAAACGGCGGTGAATAAAACCTTCCTAATAACGCATGATAAGCAAAAAACAGAATGCACTACAAATTAGAGATTACATTTTTCAAAAAAACGGAAATAACAAATCCTAATATTAAATGATGGGCACTTGAGTTAGTAATACTTGGTTAAGTTTGGTTCCATAATTCACTTGGTTGCCTATAATTATTGTTATTATTTATAGTTGGAAGGAAAGCAAATTAAAATAATAACAGCAATGTCAGAAACTAATACCTATAATTTTCCCTCAAAAAAATGCTATAATTTAATAGAATGTTACCAAAAAATAGAATGAATGTTACCTAGCCTCAGGACACATATTTATAGTAAGAATTTAAACAAGTGAATGAAATAAGTTGATGAAATTGAATAAAATAATTATAATTAAAAAGATAATCTAAAAATAATCTTTTTCTAAAATAAAAAATAGTTATATCAAAAGTTAAAAAAAAAGTTGATTTTTGTTATTGTTGTTATATAACTTGGTCTCACATTAAAAAAACCCAATTTTAGTATAATATAACGTATTGATAATGTGCTTTTACATTTAATAAGTTTACACGTCAAACACAAAAATAGTGAAATACAGTACAAAAATTTTAAACACATAAATAATGAAATCTATCATAAAAAATTTGAGTCCTAATAAAAAAAATTTATTTTATTACGATGATATATGAATGCGTTTACATATAGCATTATTCAAAATATATATTGGTATTGTGATTATAAATAATGTAACTATAAAGTTATTCTATATTTCTATATAAGTTCCATCTTTTAATTTGTATTTTTATTTTTTATTTTTAATTTTTTTTATACAAGGAATGTTATATATATTTTCTATATATACGAGGAATGTGTATACATATTTTAATTTGTATTTCTATAAATAATATATAACATTCCTCGTATAATAAATAGTTATACATAATTATTGGAAGAGTACTATAAAATAACATAATTTTTGTTGGCAACACTTAATTAATCAATATATTTTTATTAATTGATATTAAAAAAATAAATAATATTACATATACTATTATACACTTCCATATATATAAATTTTTATCATAAAAATATATAAATAATAGTACATAAATTTTATTTTTCTATATTAATATATATTTATATTTTTGTGCTAAAAATAATATATACGAGATATATACACGTAAATTAATTCTAAATTGGCAATCAATATTAAAAAAAGACTAATAATAAAATGTATGTGCCATTCAAAATTACTAGCATGTATATGTATCCAATATTAATAAGATTTTCTGACCTTGATACTTTCCAAATTATTTGTTTGAATTGATTATAATTTCAAGAAGAGTAATGTTACGGAACCAATATTAGAGGATTAATAGAGAGTCAATAAGTGTAATTAGGGAAACAATAGGTGATAAAAGATGAGAAAGAAAAGAAGGAAAAAGCCTATTAACCACTTATTTGCTAACAAATTATGAGTTCTCTAAACTTTCTCTTTCAAGAATTATAATGCATTACTATTAAAACAACATGGAACTGATGGCTTAATTATCATCTTTAGCTAGCTACGATTTTTAAAAAAAATAATTAAAAAAAAACGAAAACTTATAGTAGTATTTTTCCTTACAAGAAAAAAAGGGTATTAGTTACATTTAAATTAAAATAAATGCGGAGAGTTAACCAAAAACATTAATAACACGATCACAGAAGGGAACGAAGGAAAGACATTATTAATAAAAGATGTGAGAAAAGAAAGGAAAGGAAATTGTGAAGAAACCGCAAATTCAAAGTTCAAAGTGATGTGAGAGAGAGTTGCAGTAACCGCCAGGCAAGGGTGAGTTTGTAGTTTGTACATATGCCCTCTGCCTCCATCCTTGAAACTTGAAAGGCTTTGCTTTCCTGCAAACAAACATACGATACATGCAATTGCAACTGCCAATAAAGTCATGAACAACGTCGTCGACAACTCCTCTGGTTCTCTCAACACAGATCATGCGTGCGTGGTTACGGTTGATGTTGCGGCTTCGTCGTCCTCTCTTATCGGGAGGCGCAACCCTAGAAAGAAGATGACAAAATTGATGAGGATAATGGAGGAAGAAGGGGTGAAGAAGGTAAAGGGGAATAAGGGGAAGGCGAAGGGTGGTTACAAGAAGGCAGACACGGAGGCCCCAAAGATCACCCGTCCGTGCACGGAGTGCGGCAAGAGGTTCTGGTCGTGGAAGGCTCTCTTCGGTCACATGCGGTGCCACCCAGAGCGGCAGTGGCGAGGGATCAATCCTCCCAGCACCCTCATGATGAGACCACCACAAGAAGACAGCCTGGAAGAGCACGAGGTTGCGGCGTGTCTGCTGTTGCTTGCGAGTGGGAAGGGGAAGGGGAAAGGGAAAGAGAAGGATGATTACGAGTGTGGCGATGGCGATGATTCTGAGCAGTCATCAGTTGGAGGAGGCCATAAGTGTAGCATATGCCTCAAGGCGTTCTCCACTGGCCAGGCTCTTGGCGGCCACAAGAGGTGTCACTGGGACAACACTACTACTACTACTGCACCCTCCCCGGCCCCCATCATTGACCTCAATTTGCCTCCTCCTCCTCCTCCTCACCATTCCTCTTCTTCTTCTTCAACAACCCTCACTTTGGATTTGAGGTTGGGTCTTTAATTACTGTAACCCTACCCTACTCCTGCCCCGCCTTTCTTTTTGATTTCTGTATTGTATCTTAGGCAGTTAGGCTATCTTCTATGTCTAACTGCACCATATTCACTATCAATCACACAATTCATAATATAGTAATATTCTTCAATTGCATATATACTTGACTATTTACTACATTATTATTATTATTATTATTTAGTAAATCACAAATAAACATAAGAAGACACTCCAACTAGTAGTTTTAACTCTCATTTTATTATTTGATTTCATGTAACTCAAGGTCCAATTCGCTTTGCTTCTTCTTCTCTCATGCATTCTTTTATCTGCAAGTATCCGCCAAATATATTTATACTCTCGCTCAGTAAATGTCAACTACATTTATATCTTACATGGAGGGAACTGTAAGATTTGAATACCTTTAACAATCCTACTTTGTTTTAGAGTAGTCACATGTTTTTTATTACAATGGAAGCTCAAATGCCAAAACGAGAGACAAAGAGAACTAAACCAAACGGGGTGAAATATACCCCGCTGCTGGAGCCTGGAGGTTGCTCAAGGAACTGTATACAAATAGTGAACTGTATCTCCGGTCGCTGCTCCTTTGTTTTTGCTTTTTGGTCGTGGAGGATACGTATTTTCTTTTTTATGGATTGGAAAATAGCTCCCATCACATACTTATATCACAAATGCACACATATTTTTCATGCACACTCTAATCTCTATACTCACGCACCTAACATATCCATTAAAAAATTACCACTTAAATTGTGGCTTTGCGACATAATTATGCGATTTCAAACCTGAGCCCTTGATTTTGAGGCGCATCTCTCACCCCAGGATGGGTACTTCTTCTTTCTTCTACTGTAGTACAAATTTTTTTTTTTTTCCAAAGTATCCCTCAATCCGACAGGTCGAAGACTAATTTTCCGTGAATCTGAGCTTCATTTAAGGATCTGCCGCTAACCAATGAGTTGCTACATGCACAAGGCGAGATTCGAACCTCGACATTTATTTTTTGAGGCACGGGGGATATAGTTTTTATAGTTCTTTCTTCTTTTCTTTTTGTCCGGATTGTAGTTCTTTCTTTCTGATCTTTACTTAGTATGTAATGGCCTAATGGGCTCTAAGCACAGTACATACTTGGGCTTTGAAGTTGATCTTAGTTTCCTTATTAAACTTTTCCCATTTATTTCAAATTATCCACACTACTTAGTATTTAATTATTGGATAGTTGATAGGTCATGTTCCTTTGGCTAGATATAAGGATATTATTGGTGAACGATTATATATAGTTTCGTCAGTTGCAGGGAATTTTTATAGTAATATATGATATTGCAATCTTTTGCAAGAAAGAATTGTACCTGACCTGCACCTACATCGTCTATATATATCCTAAGCCTATAAGTCCACTTTATATGTTCTAAGCACCTCATTTTAGCTATCCCAAAATCAATTAGAATTTAAATTCTAGTTTATCGATCATATTTCCTTCCCAATAAATAAAAAATTGTCCAAATTATTTAAGGTGCTTATTTCGATATGATGGTTAATTAAAGTGTATCGATACGTTAATTTAAATTAGCCTGTAAAATTTCGACATATAAGATATTTATATTCACGTCAGTATTTAATTTTTTAATTTTTTTAAATAAATTATTTTATCAATGTATATACTAAAATAACATTATATGTTTAAGTTAAAAGTCAAATTTATCCCTTTAAGATCAAATAATTCTTATTAATCTTATTGATAAAAGTTTATTTTAATAGATTCAAACAATTAAATTAAATTACATTAATTCAATATAACACATGATTAAAATTAAAAGAAAATCCAAAAACAAGAGGTGGTTGTTGCAGGTTTATATATAGTTTAGGGTTTATTTTTATTTTTTATTTTTCTAGCAGTAAAAAGCTATAAAACTTATTGACTTACTCAGAAATTCTGACGCAAATTAAACTCATATACACGACCAAACGTTCTTTTCCTTTCTTCTATTCATGGAAAACGAACCGAGGAACGTAACATTTTCCCTTTCTTTATATATGCATATAGCTTATTTAGATCAGATAAAATATGTGTAAATATTTTCCTTTCATGCATGTCATATGCATGTAGCCACAATATATAAGATATGGAAAAGGCCATCAATATCAAAAAATATATATAAATAAACACTTTAGATAGGATTATTCTAAGGGTGTATATAACATCCCTAAAAGATATGGAAATCTAGAACATTGTAAAACTGTATCTCTATGAAATCTAAAACCTTACGAGAGCCTAAGTCCTATCCATAATCCATGCTTAGGTATATTAAGGAGATCCTACTGTACTGATTGCCGGCAATAGTCAAGTATAGTTTAATCTGGTTTCCTGTTAATAAGGCATGCTGCATTGCTTTGGAAAATAATTTTAATCAATTACTTAAATATATATTTAAATTTTTCTGTTGATCACTTAAATACTAAATTAAAATTATGTATTATGTCAAATCTGTGATTTTTAGATCCTAATCTAGATTGGGATGTGATGGAATGGAATTAGGAACTCGAGGCGAAACAAAGCAAGTCAATAATCTAAGGTGGGATCGGAAGAGATCCCAAGGAACCTTCCAATCACCTTCCCATCCAGACTGCTCTACAAACCATGCATGCCATTCATTATTTTAAATTTTCCCCCTCATCATTTTTTCTTTTTTATATGCTTCCGTCGTTTGCACAGTTAACTGGTGGGCAAGTAGCTAGCGAAAAAGCACACTTTGCGTTATTCAAGTAACTAGCTAGTAAAATGTATGTACTAATCACTTTGAACTCATTATATATAAAATTAATCATTTATCTCAATAATAATTAATAAATATAAAATAAAAAAATTCAAACTAAGTTAATTTTAATATTCTATTATTGTTCTAAATATTTTCCGGTTAAATAATGAGAGGCGGAAAAAGAACAAGTGGGGATGAGGCGTCTAACTTTGAGTTGTAAATCCACGGCATCTGACTGGGCTCTAACGTCACTGAAGATAGACGATTGGTTGGGTATCAAATCTTCGAAAGATACAATTGGAGGGGTCAACCTCATAAAGGATATCATCATTGAAAGCATATATATATATATATGATTATTAGTTTATTAATTATTACTCTACTACTACTCCTACTAATATACTAATTATTAGTGCTTTTAATACCAAAAAACCTTGGTGCAGAAACACGTAAGTACAATCCCTAATGCGCCATCATCTCCTTGATCCTCGAATCCACATTCCAATTTCTTTATTTCGGCACAGTAAATCAATAAGCTAGTCGCCGCGGCAATTTCAACATCAAGTGACATGTTAATTCAACTAACAACTAAAATAGTGCATATATTACACTTCTCTCTGGTTCAGCGTCAAACTTCTATGTTTTCTTTGATTCCTACTAATCAATATTTTATCTCACTTTCAATTGTCAATCTAAAATTATCCAATAATGTCAGATAATTTGTCGGACAATAATGGGATTATTCATTTGATTGGGTGTTATCTTCATTTCTTCATAATTTAACTTCAGAATTTGAATTATTTATTATTAACAGGGTCTCATTAATAAATAAGTGACTTTGATCCATTACGGTAAAATTATATCAAACTTGTGGAGGAAGTAACACGACAAGGAGAATGAAGAACAACAAAGAGCTAGTGAAATAGCTCTGAATCAGAACATAGGAGAAAAAATTGAAGTAGAAGAAAGTAAGATTGTGATAAGAGACATATTTGAGAGTAAAATAACTAAGTCTCACGCTGAATGGAAGAAGTTGCATCGGAAGGCAATTGTTTTGATTAGGTAATGGCTTGATCTCAATGTGTACTATATATTGACACTGAAATTAATATCCAGAAAATAGGGACAAGTTGAAGGAGCTATATGAGCAGAAGAATGTGCAAAACAAAGCTTTTTTTTTTATTAAGAAGCTGGTTAATATGAAATACACTGAAGATAAATCCATGCCAGAGCACTTGAGTATTTTTCAGGAAACTGTGAATCAGTTGACGAATAATGAGATCACTTTGAATGATGAGTTGCAAGCTTTATTGCTGCTTAGTTCTCTACCTGATAGTTGGAAAGTTCTGATAGTAACACTGACTAACTCAACTCTAAAAGGCAAATTAACGTTGTCAATGGTAAAAGAGAGCATGTTGATGAAAAAGCCAGAAGAAGAGAGCGAGGTTTGATCAATACATCCTCACAGTAAGAAACACTTGTTTCATAGTCACGGGGGAGAAGTCAATCTAGAAAACATCACAATACTGACAGCTCAATGAGCCGAGGTAAATCAAGAGGAAAGTCCAAGCTGCCAAGAAAAGAATTCACTTTCACTTGTCATCATTATGGCAAGTCAGAGCATATTAAGAGGAATTGCATGTTCTTGAAAAGATCAGAGAACAGTCAAGGGGAAAAAATGAAGACAGAGGTAAACGAAGTGACAATGAAACTGCTGCTATTGTTTATGATGATGTTCGTATTACTTATGATGAAAATTATGTTAATCTTGTCTGTAATGATTCCACTTGGATTATGGATTTCTGGTTCTTCAAGTCACGTAACTCCGAGGCGTGAATTTTTCACTTCGTATACTGCTAGAAATTTTTGGGAAGATCAAATTAGGAGATAAAGGGGTGTGTGCCATCATTTGTATGGGAGGTTTGTAGCTTGAAACCAACATGGGATGCGAATTGAAATTGAAGAATGCTAGGCATGCGCCAGATATATGGTTCAATCTGATTTCGGTGACCAAGAAGGGTATTGCATTCCCTTTAGTGGTGGAAAATGCAAAATTACTAAATGGGCTCTCCTTGTTGCTAAAGTAGACCACACACTCTACTTTTTATTGGTTGCAAGCAAAGTTGTGCAAAGAAGAAGTGAATGTAGCTAATGATTCATCTTCTGATCTATGACATATGCGTCTTGGCCACTTGAGTGAGAAATGACTCAAGTCAAGAGACACTCACTTCCAGTGAAAGATACAATTTTAAATACTTGCACAACTTTATCTAAGATGGACCTGATTCATGGTAGACCAAGTGGAATATTCTCAAATGAGTGGTTAAGAGTGATTGTGATTTTATAATAAATAATAAAATTAAAATATAAAAAAATTTCCAACCACTCATTTAAGAATATTCCACCTGGTCCATCATGAACTTGGTCCATTTTAGACTTATCCTACTTGCACTCATTGTTTTGTTGGAAAGCATACTAAAGTATCATTTCATAGTTCTGGACTTCATAGGAGATCACATGTTCTAGATTTAGTTCACACTGATGTTTGCATTATGGATGCTAAGACACTAGGAGATGCAACATATTTTGTTACCTTTATTGATGATTATTCTCGAAAAGTGTGAGCTTTTGTTTTGAAATCTAAAGACTAGGTGCTTGATGTCTTCAAATACTTTCATGCAAGTGTTGAAATTAAGAGAAACAGAAAAAAAAATCGAAATGTGTTCAAGCAGTTAATAGTGATGAATATAGGGTTTCATTTGAAGAATACTACAAAGGGCATGGTATTAAGCTTGAGAAGACAGTTCCTAAGACTCCTCAGCATAATGGAGTTGAAGAGAAAATGAATCGCACTATCAATGATAGAATTAGGTGTATGCTCTCTCGAGCAAAGTTGCCAAAAGTGCTTTTGGGTGAAGCAATGAGAATTGCGGTAGATTTGATCAACCTTTCTCCTTCAATTTCACTAGGTTGTGATGTTCCAGAAAAAATCTGAAGAGGGAAAAATATTTCTTATAGTCATTTGAGAGTGTTCGGTTGAAAGCTTTGATTACATATTATGGGATCCTAAGAGCAAGTTTACCAAATCAAAATGTGCACATTGGAACCTCTTTTTTCTCTAATTTTTTCTTCTCTTCCGCGGAGGCTTCTCTTCTCACGTCGCTATTCTTTTTTTTCTTTCTCTCAATTGTTTCTTTAAAAAAAAAACAAAAGAGAAAGAACAAGTGGCATATATAATCCAAATATTGAAGGAAAGAAACACTGACAGAAAGAAAGAAAAGATCAGCGGGTGAGAAGAGAAGCCTCCGTGAAAAATAAGAAGGAATTTGAAAAAATGACGGTTTCAATGTGCATATTTTGATTTGATAAACTTATTCTATTTTTTATGAAATTTTAGTATGTTATTCATAGTGTAGTGTTGGACATTAGGATATAATTTACTTGTGTTATTGTCTTCTCTTGTGTCTGATTTAAGATACCCACTTTATGAAAGGTTTATGTTGATTTTATCCGTTGTGATGATGTATTTTAATGATTGTTGAAATATTCTAGTGCTACTAGAAAGACTTATTATGTACACATTATTATTGATAGTGGAAAATTTTACTGAAATAGATCTCGTGAGTTTTTTGTCCTTCTTTTGGGATTTTAAGCAATAAAATTTTTTGTGTCTATTATTCTTAATTTCTATACTATTATTTGCTGCTTGAAGTATTTTAATTTTAATATTGCCTATTTAACTACATAAATTGTAGGAAAATTATTTTGGTGAAGTGACTTGTTTAGATAATAGGGGAGCCTGCCTATCAATCTTCTATACATGGATGCACCAGGAAATTAAAAGGATGGAGAACCTGACTACCTAGAAAGAGAAGTGATGTACTCCATAGGTGAGGTTGCTGGTGTGGAAGAGAAGACGAAGATCTTGTTGTAGTTTTTGGAGTTAGGGTTTTATACAAAGAAGAGACTAAATTGAATCTAATCAATTAATTTGAGAGACTAATTTGATCATATTAAAATGCTATGTTAACACTTAACGGTTCATATTAACGACAATTTAGTGAGGGGCTAATAACGAAAATTCACATTTTACAATTTGAGAGACCAAGCAATTTGATCATTTTAGAAAATCGAGAATTGTTTTGACGTGCATCCAGAATTTTAAGGATCAAATGGGATATTATTACCTCCTTAATTATTATTTGGGTATTTATTTGAGTTAAAAGCACATGTTAAGATTATTATTAGTGAAATTTTTTGAACTTTACTTTAATAAATGAACAATAAAATGCATTAAAAAGTTAAATTTTACAATTCTTTTAATATAAACTTTTTTAATAATAAAATTAACATGAGTGTAGGTCACATGTTAGCTACTAAAATTTAAAAAAGTTTAATAATCATAGTTTGGTAATTATAGATAATCATAAATTTTTTATTTAAATTTTTATTTTTATTTATGAATTACTATAAAATTAAATACATAATACTACATATTATAAATATATAATTACAAATATTATTTACAAATAATTATAAATATTAAACTAAAAATATAATTTTAAATTATGACTATCTATTATTCTAACTCTAAATAACTTTTAAAAACTTATAATTGGCAAGCCTAATGATAATCGTCATTACCATCTTTACAATTATTAAATATTATATTCTCTTTCAGACTTATATATATTAATTAGAATGAGGACTTTTTTTTGGGTATTATGTGATAATTATAACTTTATTAGTACCAAAAGATATACACTTGATTTTACTTTAAATCGTAAAAAGTTGTTAATATTACCGCCTCCTTTAATTTGAAGGAGTATACCTTACCATCTGAAGTTATAGAAATTTAAGACTCTCAAGCATCAAATTGAACAATATATTACTCAACAATTTATTGATCTAAATAATATTTTATATAAGTATAAAATTTCCTCCTTTAATTCGAATATGCCAGCTGATATGGAGCTAGAAGAATATAATAACATTATTCATTGTAAAAGGTGATAATATTGTTTGTAATGTATAATATATATCATGGATACATAATAGTAAAATAAACATCTATTTATAAATTTTGATTGAAATAGTTGCCGGTGAAAATTCGTTTATAGAGCTAGACTCGAAATTATATATATATATATATATATATATATATATATATATATATATATATATATATATATTT
>JASCZI010000007.1:229726-240665 GCA_036250425.1 Stylosanthes scabra
GAGATTTTAGTAGGCCACTAAATATTGCGAACCGCGAAACCTTGACTTTTAATACTAAAAAAGAAAGAATAATGCATTAAATTTATCTAAGTCATTCTAGTCACATGGAAAATGAAAAATGTTAACATACAAAAAGATTCAATTTCTATTGGTCAACCTTCAGTGACCCAATTCTGATAGAGCAGGGATCTTTTCTGGGTGGAGAAGGTTCTGGATGAGAACAAACAGGAGATGAAGGACAATCACCACAAGAGCAGCCAAGCGAGGTGTCATTACATGAATAGACAGATGCATTCATAAGTTCCATAGGGGATGGGTCAGGAATGGTTATCTTGAAATTCATAGAATAAGGTGAACCAGGAAAACCAGGAGGCACTTTTGTTCCAAGAAATGCAAACCACTCTGGAAATCAAAAGCAAAAAACAAAAACAAAAACAAAAACAAAAAAAGAAAAGAAAGAAAGGGAGAACTGATCACCACGTGAGTAGCATGTATAAATCCGAGCAGATAAAGGGAAAAGGAAATATAAACATAAAAAGCACAAAATATGCAAGAAAATATGAACAAATAACAGTCAAAGGGGGGCAACCCTGCAGGGTAAGTGCTCATTACCTTTATAGTTGCTAGCTCCAGCCCCAACAAAATCTATGGCCCTTGTATTCATTGTTCCAAACTTTACATCCTTACATGAGTCATATAGACCTTCTCCAAATGTTTCAGTTACATAAAAATCAATGCCATCCACAGTCTTATTACCATTAACCTAAAAAGAACATACAATAGTGATCAACATCATATCCTTTTTTATTTTATTTTTAAAGGTCATCCAAATAAAAATTTGAAAACAAGTTGGAGAAAGCAAATAGCTGACCTCTGAAATAGAAGTGACATTGATGAATAGACTCTGATTAGGAGAGCAAGAAAGTTCACAGAAAAGATTAAGGAAATTCCTTAAGCACGCCGGACAGCCCACTAGAATAGGTACTGCCTGTTGAACCTGAACCCTTAGTGTGTCAAACTGTTGCTCCGTACAGCAAACATTTCCGGTGATGGTGGGACACAAGCTTTGAATTTTGGCAGACAAGAGATCATCGGGTTTTACAGAAGGGGAACCATAGGGGCAATTCAGAACTTTGCCATCGCTACTTTCACCGCATATATCATACATTGCGCAGTATTCCTCAGAGTGCTTAGCCCTAAACACAAGGAGCACTCTTAGAATCAAATGATTAATCAGTGACATGGGATGAAGAGCAAAGGGAAGAAAAGGTAGTAGGATTACCCATAGCCATAAGTTGACTGAGAGGCTACCATTAGAAGCAAAGAGGAAGAGAGTAAAAGTATCTGTATCACAACGCATCGCATCGCATCGCATGTTAGTCAATTAATAGTTAGTTAGTTAGTTCAGATGAGATTGTTGTTCAGTGTTCAGAAATAGAGGAATAGCCAACTTGAATTGATTAGCAAGCAATTCGAATTTGGAGGAGATCGAATTCAAACTGACCTGCAACACAGAGGCAAAAGAGGCGCTGATGATATTGTTGATACCCATCCTCTTCTTTTTTTATTGAAATTTGTAAGTAGGAACTAGGAAATAGGAAATAGGAATCGCAGTTGTTGCTTCATGCCCTTGCTAGTTGCTACTCTTGTTTTGGTCAAACAAGCTCAACTCCAAACGCAACCTCCTTTCGTTTCGTCCTTCGCATACCAACTATCAAACCCACGAGCTCTTCGATGCCACCACTCTCACGTCAGACACTTTTTCATTTGTCAAATACATCAAATTCTAAATCTCATCTATTTCTCATTCTCGTTAATCCAAATCTTCCTCCCAAATTCAAAGAGTTTAGCTTCGGTCCTCAACTTACTTGGCTTTTAGCCTTTTATATTAATAATAATAATAATCCTTGAAATCAATCTATTAGTGAAAATTTTATAAAAGGTAATGTGAAATTAATATCACTTTTTCTTTTTTTTTTCTTTTTTTTTTCTCTTTTATCACCCACTATTTCCCTAATTATACTCATATAATTTAAAAATTGATTTTATAATTAAAATTTATTGAAGACTAAAATGTACTACTAAAATTTTCTTGGAGACAAATTTTGGATATTACTCAACTTTGTGCATGTTAGGACAAATAATTCTCTAATAACAAAATTTATTTTAAGACAATTAGGTTTTCAAAAATGTGATTATAATTCAAATTAATCATTCTTCAAAACGATAAATAAATCAATTTATTTGATACAAGTAAATCTCGAAAATTTATAGAGAATATTTTTTTTTTGGACAGCAAAGTGGAATAGTCCAATTTGGAAATCTGCCAGGACTCAAATTGTATAGAAGTTAAATTCTTAGAAGTCAGAACTTAATACAACCGAGTCCAACTATATCAAATGTATATCTACTAATGAGCTAGAAGGTACAAATAGACTGTGCAGGTTCTATAATGAAATAACCGAATTCAAACAGAATAAAACAGAAAATATCCTATAATAGGTCATATACTAAGATAAGATCCTAGCTCAGTGTCTTTCAAAGAGGAGATCTTCTTGTATAACAGAAGTTACCATTGACGGGCTTACAACATACACAGCTTGAATAATTCTGATCTCTGGAGTCTCCTTATCATGGGTTGGGTTCTAGTTGCCACAAATTATCGATACAAAATGAGAGCAGTAATGAACAAGCCCCTTATACAACATTAAACAGGTGGCAAACAAGTTTAACACTTTAGTTTAACTCCAGAGAGACCTATCCATCTTACAGCATCAACTATATATATGATATATGATATATGATTTACCAGCACTAGTGTCTTTGCTATTGCTACTCAGTTTCGGACTAGAGAGCAGGAAATAGAAAATGAAACAATGAATAGACACACGACACGACCAAACATCAATTGGACAATGGCCTCTGATAGTCTGACTACTGACACTACAATTCAGTGGCATGAGTTTTGGGCGGATCAACAACAGCTAGTAACCAGCGTCCTACTACACTATGGATGGAGTGGAGAACGATGGTGCACAGCTTGCTGACCTCGACGGGTATGATTATGATTAGAACCAAATTTGGGCTCCATAGGTTTCTCATTGGCAGCATGAAGTCGCTCCAAGCTCTCCAAAACTTCCTTCATTGACGGCCTCTGTTTGGGCTCAGTTTCAAGACATCTCAGCGAAAGCTGAGCTATACGAAACGCAGCTTTGGACGGATATTTTCCTTCCAACCGAGAATCCATAATGCTTTTCAGCTTTCTTCTGTCATGCAGGTATGGTTTGATCCAATCTGTTAGATTATGTTGCCCACTTGGGCGGTTTGGGTCAAGTGCTCGTAGCCCTGTTAGCATCTCCACCAAAACAACTCCAAATGCATACACGTCACTCTTCACATACAGATGCCCTGTATATATATAATAGTAATAACATGTCAAGGCGCTACATTATTCAACTTGATTCATTTTCCAAAACCTGCCCCAAGTAGATCACCTCACCTGTAGCAACATATTCAGGAGCTGCATAACCATATGTGCCCATCACCCTAGTTGTAACATGGGATCGACTAGCTGAAGGACCCAGTTTCGCCAAACCAAAGTCGGATATCTTTGCATTATAGGCCTGAAGCACAACAAGAATTTAAGTTCCAGATACAATATATATAGTGCATCCTAAAGTAAAAGATGTATTTTGATGTTCATGACAGAAATTAAAATACTAATAGACAACTCATCATGATAACAATTCTACAAATTATATGACTCAACTATTCTCCCATTTTTGCTAATAAACAATTTGTATTGTATGTGTTCATAATCAACTAGGTTACTCACCCCATCGAGCAATATATTGGAGGCCTTGAAGTCTCTGTAAATTACTTTCTCGGATGTGTGCAAGAAGGCCAGACCACGAGCTGCTCCGATTGCAATCTTAAGCCTAATGTCCCAAGGAAGTGGTTGAACAGCAGAGCCCCCTGTGAAACAAAACAAATTAAAATAATTAGCTTCACACATACATCTTGACAAAGTAGTCCAATAGTTTGATTCAACAGAGCACTCACTTCCAAATAGGTGATTTTCCAAGCTTCCCTTCTGCATAAATTCATAGATTAGAAGAAGTTCTGCCTCCTCCAAGCAGTATCCCAACAACTTAACAAGGTTAGGATGAGAGAGGCGTCCCAGAAAATTTACTTCTGACTGCATCGTACCATCCACATACATAAATTAAAAAACAAATGTATATGTGTATCAGCAAATTCTCAATTATGTTTGTTGGTGTTGCAGTTGTAGGATGGATTATTACCTTCCACTCCTCAAGCCCCTGTAAGCTTTCCGAATTCAATTTTTTGACGGCAATGACGGTTCCACTTGCATTCTTGGAGGATGGCTTGTCTTCGAGCCAGCCCTTGTAGACCTTGCCGAAACCTCCCTCGCCAAGCACCGTGTCAAGTCTGAAATTCTTAGTGGCAGCCTTCAACTCTGAGAAACTGAAGATCCTGAGATTTGCGGCAGGTAGGATCTGGCCGTCGGGATAATGATCATCGGAGAACTTGCTAACGGAGCTGCTGTTCCCACTTCCCGACGAAGTCGTGTAGCTAAAGCGCGATGTCCCCGTTGACGTTGACGTTGACGTTGATGCCGTACCTGCATGCATAAATTAATTATTCAGACAGAAGATTAAATAAAACAGCAGCACATCAAGGAAAAAGTAATGAATGGTACGTACCTGCGCTGAGGTTACCGGTGGTGGTGGTGGTGGTGATGGAGTTGTTGTGGGGTGGTAATTTTGGAGAACCCCAGCAAGTTCCCATTTGTAATAATCCAGAACTCTTGAGCTTGATCTAATGACGAGACGCTACTTTCCCTATTTCCTTATTAATCCCTCTTCTCTTTCCGCTCACACCACCATACACCTGACCTCCAGGCTCCACTCACTGAAACTCATCGTCAAACCCACTTCCCTTCTTTTTTCTTCCTTTTATCTTTCTCTCCCTCCTATTATATTATTATTTTTTTAATAAAATATTATAATTATTAGACTTTATAAAAGATTAGCGGATTGAATATCAGTCATGTGGACTCAGTCCTATCTCCGACGGGACTTTCCCGGTTAATTGCCAGCCACCACAGTAGTTAATTCTAAAGTCAACTTTTGTGTCCTAGGGAATGGAATTTGTTTATCAAGTCAAACAGAAAAATCAATAAACAACCTCATTCAAATAAATCGGAAAGGGAAGAGAAACGAGAGAACACATCTACAAATAAAACTATAAAAGCGTCTACCACATGAACATATACAAATAAAATCACTCACTGATTAGCTTCTCCGTATCTGAATCTGAATGACTGAATATACTAGTCCGCTATTGTTAGTGATGTCATTGGCAAGCTAATCGTTCGTGTAATGTAACACCAGTATAATAGTCGTACCCGACTGACTGGTGTTACCTTGTGGGCTTAAACGGGCTACTATAAAAGAAAACAGATATGAATATCGGATAGAGAAAAATATAAGGTCCGGTCCGGTAGACGGTAGTGCTTTGAAATTGTGCTTTAGATTTTTACTTTTAAAAGTGGAAGTATTAAACAGTGAAAAAGTATAGGTAAAAAAAATTACTATTTACACATTAAAATTAGCTACTAATGTATAATACATATTAAATATACATTGAAAATAATAAAATTACATATATTTCACATGTATTAATATATAAATACATAATGACTGATTTTAATGTGCAAGTAGAATTATTAGTAAAAAAATTATATAAATTGCTTAATTAGTCAAATTTTTTAGAGAAGTAGATTATGAAAAACCTACTAAAACAGATTTGAAAATTAGTAAAACACATCCTTCAAAATAAATAAATTATTCGAAACTTATTAAAACAATTAGAAATTAATAGATATTTGAATTTATTTTTATATCTATGCCTATTATCATATCTTTTAATTTCAAAAGTTAATTTAAAAGATACAATTATTTTTATTTGTAATTATTAAAAGTCATTTTCAACTTGATTTACTAAATATAATTGCTATAAGTCTATAACTCTTATATGGCTATATTTTAATTATCAATTTTGATAATTTATTTAAAAAAATAAAAACTTTACCAAATTAATTTTATGTTCCAATTATTCTATCAGTCTCTCTGTAGTTTGACGAAAATTGTTATATTTTATTTTTACAAAAGTTTGTGTTTTTAATTTTATTAATGTATTATTATTTGTTCAACTTTATTTTTTTTGTTTCAGAAAAAAATTGTAATAATTTTTTTTAAAAAAAATATAAAATTTTTGAAAGAAATCGTCGAAAACACAAAAATTTAACGTTTTTTTTTCTCCTTGTAATGATAAATAAAAAAATAAAAAGAAAAAGAAAAAACGTAAATTTATAAACAATTCCTCGTTTCCTCCCTTCTTCTTCTCTTCTACTACATACTTTTTCTTCTTGTTTTCATTTATTCTTTTGGAGATAAATTAACAGACAACAATTTTAATTTATATTTCTATTACCATATTTTTAATAAGAAAAAGGCTAGAAAGCCAACATATTATGATCAATAGGGAGTCTAATATTAATTACGAATGATAATTCATATAAATTTTAGATGATAATTTAATCATTAATATATGAATTATGGATGATAACTCATATAAATTTTATATGATAACTTAATTATTCGCTCCTTAATATTGATTCCATTGCATTATTATTTTACTAAATAATTTTAAATAAAATAATGCTACGGAACCAACGTTAGGAGACCAATAGGGAGTCAATGTGTAATTATAGATCATGCTAGGTAACCAATAAAAATTCAGCCAACAACTTAAATTGAATGTTCTATTTCTTTATGTTTTCGGATGTTCTATTTTTAAGTTTCGGATGTTTTTATATTTCGGATGTTCTATAGCTTCCATTATGGATGTTCTATAAACAGTAGTTCGAATGTTCTATTTTTTGTTGGCTGATTTGTTGGTTAGAAAATTATTGGTTACCTATACTTTTCCTTAAAGAAATAGTGGGTAGTAAAAGGGAAAAGATAAAAAAAGAAAAATATATTGGCTAATTGATTTCTTCCCTAATATTGTTTACCAAAACTTTCTCTTTCAAATATTATTTTTAAACATTGATGTTTAACCACTAGTAAAAGTAATCAATTATCAATTATTTACTATAAAACTATTCGATTTTTCTTTTGTTAAATAAAAAGAGTACAAAAAACAGTAGAATAGTAGACCTAACAAAAATTAAAAATCACAAAAAAAAAAAAAAAAATTGTAAAAACCAGAGCAGATTTTCCGGTTCGATTGAAAAATGGTCTGGTCGGTTCAAGCATATCTAAGAAATCACTACTGCATTTAGACCGGCCGGTTGGGTTTGATTAGAAACCGGCCAGTTCACAACTAAAACTGAAAAATTGGCCGGGTTTGACAGGAAACCATGAACCGGAGAGCACGGTGCTCCAGCACTCCGCATATCATGGTAGGTTTTTTGGTAAAAAATTGGGAGAATTCTCTTTTTTTTTTTTTTTTTTTTTTGTTGGATTTGAACCCTTGCCCTTCTATAATGTTAGGATTGCATTGCCACTTGAACATATGCTGCACGGATAATATTTGGAATATATATATATATATATAAAGAATTCGACTCCATAGGATTCACATAGATATTTAATTTGTATTTTGTAGTTTGTAGATACAAACAGCACTCCCACGTGGAAATCGTGAAAAATGAAATGAAAACATGACCAACAATCTAACGTGCACATCTGCCATATTTTCTCCTTTGGGTAATTGGGTGTTATTCATTCATATATTGCTCCTAATGAGAGACTAGAAGAACATAGTTAGAAGTGGTGGTGCGGTCCACTCCCAGTGCCACTTGCCAGTGCGCCACTTACTGTAGTGGTGGTGGAGTGCATGAGCAGAGTAGGTCCTAGACTCCTAGTGGATGGGTGGTCCTCTAGTAAGCACTATAGAGTAATAGAGTAGTATCCCCTTCTCTTTTCTCTTCAAGCAAATAAAGGTCAGGTGTTGTTAAATTCACCTATGAGCATGACCTTATCTATCAATATCACAAACCAAAACACGTCTCCTGCCTCCTCCTAGCTAGTTTCCATTAGAAAACAGTGCCACCTTCATATACCATCCATGAATAATCGTCTGCCACAATTCCATGCATTAACAACATTAATACTGCTTCTATTATTGCATGGACAAGGAGCATCCAGCAATGAGATTGAAGTCGTCAAAATCGGTGCCATCTTCACATTGAAAACTATAAACGGACGAGTTTCCAAAATTGCGATCCAAGCTGCTGAGAGGGACGTCAATGCAGATCCTCGCATCCTGGGTGGACGTAAATTGTCTATCACCGTTCATGACTCCAACTTCAGTGGCTTTGTTAGCTTCATTGGGGGTACCGTACCAGGAATCACTTATATCTTTATTTTCATCGCTACTACTACTACTAGCTAGTACTCATCAATGTTATCATCATGATTCATACACCACTTACATACAGTTGTGTAATTGTGTTTACTATATATATATATATGACAGCCCTCAAGTTTTTGGTGACGGACACTGTAGCAATAATTGGTCCACAAAATTCAGTGATGGCCCATGTGCTTTCGCATCTTGCAAATGAGCTCCACGTCCCTCTACTCTCTTTCACGGCTCTGGATCCCACCCTGTCGCCTCTTCAGTACCCTTATTTCGTTCAAACTGCACCCAGCGATGAGTTCCAGATGAGTGCAGTGGCAGACATGATTAGCTATTATGGTTGGAGAGAGGTGATTGCGGTGTTCAGCGACGATGATCAGAGCCGAAACGGCATAACTGTCTTGGGGGATAAACTTGCAGAGAGACGCTGTAAGTTGTCTTACAAAGCAGCACTGCCTCCTGATCCAACGGCCAGCGCAAGCGATGTTTCCTCTGAGCTGGCCAAGGTTCAAAGCATGGAAGCCCGAGTGGTTGTGGTGCACACCTTTGCCAAAACAGGTCTATTGGTTTTTGATGTGGCTCAAAGACTAGGGATGATGAGCCAAGGCTATGTGTGGATAGCTTCTACTTGGCTTTCAACTGTTTTAGATTCAGCTTCAAACACTACCTCCAACAACTCTCTCAATATCCGGGGAGTTCTCACTCTTCGTCCTCACACCCCTCAGTCAAGACTAAAACAGGAATTCATGTCAAGGTGGAAGCACATAAGTAATGGCTCTGTTGGGTTAAATCCATACGGACTCTACGCTTATGATGCTGTTTGGACCATTGCACATGCATTGAAGCTATTCTTTGCGGAGAATGGGACCATCTCTTTCTCCAATAATACAAATTTATTAGGTGGTATGGTTGGTCTTGCTTCCTTGAGCATCTTTGATGGGGGGAAGCAGTTACTGGATAACATACTTGGCATTAATACTACTGGATTGACGGGACCCATTCAATTTGTTGGCTCAAGCAGATCCCCCTTGCATCCATCCTATGACATCCTTAATGTACATGCCACTGGCTATAGGACTATTGGTTACTGGTCCAATTACTCTGGCCTCTCTGTCGTAACTCCCGAGAAACTTTACAGAAAGACGTCCAACCGCTCTGTTTCAAACCAGCATCTACACAATGTGACATGGCCTGGCAATACAAGGGAAAGGCCTCGTGGATGGGTTTTCCCCAATAGTGGCAGGCAACTCAGAATCGGGGTCCCCAACAGAGCCAGTTACCGAGGCATCGTCTCACAAATAAATGGCACCCATGTAGTTCAAGGTTACTGCATAGACATATTCCTCGCTGCCATCAAATTGCTTCCGTATCCAATTCAGTATAGGTTTGTTCTATTTGGAGATGGACATAATAATCCAAGCTACTATGATCTTGTCAACATGATTGCTACGGATGTACGTGAGCAACTAACCGCTGTTCTTTTTCCTCTTTTGAAAAAAGAAATTAAACATTATGTTCTTTATTCATAGTAGTGTGCTTGTGTCCTCGATCAGGTGTTTGATGCTGCTATAGGTGACATTGCAATTGTCACTGATCGAACAAAGATCGTGGATTTTACTCAACCGTATATAGAGTCAGGGCTAGTTGTGGTTGCACCGGTTCAAAGATTGAAGTCAAGTGCTTGGGCTTTCTTGCGACCATTTACTGCACCCATGTGGGGTGTGACTGCACTTTTTTTCCTTCTTGTTGGAGCAGTGATCTGGGTTCTTGAACATCGTACCAATGATGAGTTCCGAGGGCCCCCAAAGACGCAAATAGTCACGGTTCTTTGGCAAGCACCTATGACTTTCAAATTATTAAATTGAGTCATACATTCCTCCCTTTTACTAGTCTGTTCACTTTGTCAACATAACTCATATAACTCTAACTCCTCCTCTTCACCATATCTTTGTATGTTGTTGCAGGTTTAGTTTCTCAACTATGTTCTTTGCGCACAGTAAGTCATCTATATGTATATAGTATATAGTTGATGTGTCTTTGTAGTTTTAGAGAAACAAACTAGCTAGCTTGATTGTTGTTTCAGGAGAGAACACAGTTAGCCCACTTGGTCGTGTTGTGCTGATAATATGGCTTTTTGTGGTTCTAATAATCAATTCAAGTTACACGGCAAGCTTGACGTCAATTCTAACGGTGCAGCAGCTGTCCTCACCAATAACAGGCATTGACACCTTGATAACCAGCAACAAGCCCATAGGATTCCAAGTAGGGTCATTTGCTGAGAACTATCTCACTCAGGAACTCAACATCCCAAAACATAGGCTTGTTCCCCTTGGCTCTCCCCAAGAATATGCTATTGCCCTTGAGAAGGGAACTGTTGCCGCTGTGGTAGATGAGCGACCATATGTAGAACTCTTCCTGTCAGAACACTGCCAATTCTCAGTTAGGGGCCAAGAGTTCACCAAAAGTGGATGGGGATTTGTGAGTA
>JASCZI010000007.1:250707-264847 GCA_036250425.1 Stylosanthes scabra
GGACAAACAAAAAAAAATTAACTGTTAGTGACCCGTGTAAAATCCTTTTTTAAATTTAAGGGTTTCTCGGTCCAAGCAAACAGGAAGGAATGGAATTTTTTATTAATACTATATCACTGGACAAACACAAAAAAAACAACTGTTAGTGACTCGTGTAAAATCTTTTTTTTCAATTTAAGGGTTTCTTGTTCCAGCCTTACGAGAACGTACATAATTTTTTTATTCAACTATTACTGACTTGTGTAAAATCGTTTTTTAAATTTAAGGGTTTCTCGATCCAGGCAGACAGGAAGGCAGAGAATTTTTTATTAATACTATATCACTATACAAACACAAAAAAACCAACTGTTAGTGACCCGTGTAAAATCGTTTTTTCAATTTAAGGGTTTCTCGTTTCAGTCTTACGGTATAGAATTTTTTTATTTAACTGTTAGTGATCCGTGTAAAATCCTTTTTTAAATTTAATGTTTCTCTGTGCAGGCAAACAGGAAGGCATATAATTTTTTGTTAATACTATATCACTCGACAAACACAGAAAACCAACTGTTAGTGACCCGTGTAAAATCCTTTTTAAGTTGGACCAAGAAACCCTTCAAGTTAAAAAGGATTTTACACGGGTCACTAACAGTTGAATAAAAAAATTCTATACGTTTCCGTAAGCCTGGAAATACAAACCCTCTAATTAAAAAAAGATTTTACACCAGTCACTAACTGTTGTTTTTTTTTGTGTTTCTCCATTGATATAGTATTTTTTTAAAAAAAATTATGCCTTCCTATATCCCTGGACGGATAAACCATGATACTGAAAAAATTATTATACAGGTGACTAACAGTTGAATAAAAATCTATATGTTTCAGTAAGGTCAGAACAAGAAACTCTTTAATTGAAAAAAAAAAGATTTTACACGGTTCACTAACAGTTGATTTTTTGTGTTTGTCCAGTGTTAGTAATAAAAAAAAAATTCTATGCCTTTTTGTCTGCCTAGATCGAGAAACCGTTCAACCTAAAAAGGATTTTACATGAGGCACAGAAAGTTGAATAAAAGATTCTATATGTTCCCATATGCCTTTAATGAGAAACCCTTTAATTTAAAAAAAGATTTTACAACGGTCACTAACAGTTGGTTTTTGGTGTTTGTCCAGTGATGTAGTATTAGAAAAAATATTATGCCTTTCTGTCAGTATGGACAGAGAAATCCTTTAAGTTAGAAAGAATTTTACACGGGTCACTAACAGTTGAATAAAAAAAATTCTATATGTTCCCGTAAGCCTGGAACGACAAACCTTTTAATTAAAAAAAAAGATTTTACACGAGTGACTAACTGTTGTTTTTTTGTGTTTCTCCATTGATATAGTATTTTAAAAAAATTCTATGCCTTCCCATCTCCCTAGACGGACAAACCATGATACTGAAAAAATTATTTTACACGAGTGACTAATAGTTGATTAAAAAAATCTATATGTTTCAGTAAGGCCGGAACGAGAAACACTTTAATCGAAAAAAAAAAATTGCACCGGTTACTAACAGTTGAGTTTTGGTGTTTGTCCAGTGATATAGTATAAAAAAAATTCTATGCCTTTCTGTCTGTCTGGACCGAGAAAACCTTCAACTTAAAAAGGATTTTATATAGGTCACTAACAGTAAAATAAAAAATTCTATACATTCCTGTAAGACTTTAATGAAAAACCCTTTAATTTTTAAAAAAAAATTTTGCACGGGTTACTAACAGTTGATTTTTTGTGTTTGTCCAGTGATGTAGTATTAAAATAATTACTATGCCTTCCTGTGAGTATGGATCGAGAAACCCTTCACGTTAAAAAGGATTTTACATGGGTCACTAACAGTTGAATAAAAAAATTCTATACGTTCTCGTAAGCCTAGAACGACTAATCCTTTAATTAAAAAAAAAAAAGATTTTATACGAGTCACTAACTGTTGTTTATTGTGTTTCTCCATTGTTATAGTATTAAAAAAAATCTATGTCTTCCTATCTCCCTGGACGGAGAAACCATGATACTGAAAAAATTATTTTACACGGGCGACTAACAGTTGAATAAAAAAAATCTATGTGTTTCAGTATGGCTGGAACAAGAAACCCTTTAATTGAAAAAAATATTTTGCATCGGTCATTGACAGTTGAATTTTTGTGTTTGTCCAGTAATATAGTATTAAAAAAAATTGTATGCCTTCCTATCTGTCTGGACCGAGAAACCCTTCAACCTAAAAAGAATTTTACATGGGTCGCTAACAGTTAAATAAAAAACTCTATAAGTACCCGTAAGGCTTTAATGAGAAATCCTTTAATTTAAAAAAAAAATTTTGCACGAGTCACTAACAGTTGGTTTTTTGTGTTTGTCCAGTGATGTAGTATTAAAAAAAAATACTATGCCTTCCTGCCACTATGGACCGAGAAACCCTTCAAGTTAAAAAGGATTTTACACGGGTCACTAACAGTTGATTAAAAAAATTCTATACGTTCCCGTAAGCCTGGAACGACAAACCCTTTAATTAAAAAAAAATATTTTACACGAGTGACTAACTGTTGCTTTCTTGTGTTTTTCCATTGATATGGTATTTAAAAAAATTATATGTCTTCCTATCCGATCCCTGGACGGACAAACCATGATACTGAAAAAATTATTTTACACGGGTGACTAACAGTTGAATAAAAAAAATCTATATGTTTCAATATGGCTGGAACGAAAAACCCTTTAATAGAAAAAACATTTTGCGCCGGTGACTAATAGTTGATTTGTTTATGGTTGTCCAATGATATAGTATTAAAAAAAATTGTATGCCTTTCTGTCTGCTTAGACCGGGAAGCCCTTCAACTTAAAAAGAATTTTACATGGGTCACTAACAGTTAAATAAAAATTTCTATACATTTTAGTAGGGGCTTTAATGAGAAATCCTTTAATTAAAAAATATATTTTTGGTTTTTTATGTTTGTCCAGTAATGTAATATTAAAAAAATACTTTGCCTTCCTTTATATGGAACGAGAAACCCTTTAAGTTAAATAGGATTTTACATGGGTATCTAATAGTTGAATAAAAAAATTCCATACGTTCCCCTAAGTCTGGATTGACAAATCCTTTAATTTAAAAGAAGCCATTTATAGCTCAACTAACACCTTAATGAAAAAAGTGTATGTTATATATATATATATATATATATATATATATATATGAGTTTAATTTTGATGCACTGACGGTGTAAAGAGTTTTACGCAGTCATCCAATTAGATCCATGCATTTATTTGACTTTAGAAGTAGTGGGCTTGAAAATTAATTACTTTTCATGATGTGGTAATATCTGATTAGATGTATGTGTAAAACTCTTTTACACTGACGATGCATGGAAATTAAATTATATATATATATATATATATATATATATATATATTAAGATGTGTTTAAGTGAATATGAAAAAGATTTATGTGTAAATTTTTTTAATAAATTTTAAATGAAAATTGACATTTTCTTTGAAAAAATCAATTTATTTATGAGATTGATCTTTATCACTCCATCATCCTAACTATTCATCATGGTAGGCACCATAATACGTATTTTGATTTTTTTATGATATAGTTAAAGGTATTTAGAGTTATTCTGTTAACTTACGGTTAACAAAAAAGTCAAATGATAAATTGGTCAAAGAAAGTTATCATTGTAAATTTATGTATAAATAGTAAGAGTAGCTACTCATATTTATTGAACTTCATCAAATTTTGTTCTACATTGAAGTCAAATAAATAATTCAATACATAAAGTATACGTAGTAGTATAGAATTGTCAATTGTAAATGATTATTTAATTGACTTCATCATATATTTCAAAAAAAAAAATGGACTTTATCATAACTCATTTCCACACCAGTTCATTATATAATTAATTATAAAATAGCATTAAATAAACTTATAGCGCTGTTATTTTGGCAATTGATTCTTGGAATAGAAAAATAAAATACATGTCTAAAAAATCATCAAGTTATTTTTCAGTTACAATAAATAATAACAAAATTTAATGCACAATGATAAAAAAGTAGTATATTTTTTTAGGTTCAATCTTTATCACATATTTTTTTATTAATCAATGAAATAGGTGTAATTCAAACTATATTATTTATTTAACATTTAATGAAACAAATAAAAAAATTATTATTAAATTTATAGTTTCTATTTTTTTTGAACAAACACCTATGACATCAATTTTATGTATATCTTAGTTTAATAAATTTCACTTAATAAATTTTCCTTCTATGTTTGTGTTCATGAAATGCAATGGTTCCACTTTTGGCACGGGCCATTCAACTAGTAGATGCCTACAAGGCGAGAAGGCGAGAAAAATAAAATGAACGCTTCGAACATGAACATAGTTTCTCCTTTGTGAATCTGATCATTTGTTGGAAGTCCTTCTCTTTCCACTTTGTAGCTTTCCCCCAAAACAAAAACAAAAAGGGAAGAAAGAGAAGCAGTGAGTATAGAAAAAGGCGTGAAAAGAAAGTATGAATATGCGGTGATGGGAAGTCAGATATTATTGGCAACTTGTGCCTGCTTTGCCCCGACGGAGAAGAACTCAATGATGACTTCTAGTGGCATGCCCTTGGTTTCTGGGACTTTCAAGAAGACAAATACCCAAGCTATGGTACACACAACCGCATAGATACCAAAAACACCTACAAGGCCTAGAGAGTTAAGCATAACTGGGAGAGAGTAGGTGACGATGATATCACAAATCCAGAAGGTAAGAGCGCATATGGCAATGCAGAGACCCCGAACTCGTGTAGGAAAGATCTCCGCACAGAGGATATTTGGGATCGGCCCAAATCCCATCACAAAGCTGCAAAAGTACACAACCACACTTGCAGTTGAGATTCCCGCATTCACAGCACTCCCCAGATCCACAAAACTCGCTAGCACTAATATCAGAAGAGATGCTATCAACACCGGGATTGTGCTCAGCAGCAATGCCCTAAACAAAGAGACAAGAGTTTAAGCAAAACAGAAACAGACAAACCTTAAGATCGAATATCATGGGGGATATATATACCTTCTGCCCGATATATCCATGAGCCTCATGGCAACAGCTATACAAGGTAGCATCAAAAAGGTTATAACAGTGCTAATAAGAAACGACGCAGAAGTAGAACTAAGGCCTAAGCTAGCAAGAAGATAACCAACTCCTGCCTGCTCAAGAATCTGAGGTGTGTAGTAAAGAACCCCGTTTATACCAGAGAACTGCAATTTTCAAACATACAAGCATAATTGGTTAGTCCATCTTCAAGGAGCATCAAACTTGGGTGTTGAAGCACGAGTCAGCGTGATTTTGGCTACAAAACAATCATTACCTGCTGAAGAATTTGAAGAACCACACCCACAATCAACGCCTGCCTCACCCCAGGTTCGCAAAGATCACTCCAACTAGGCCCTTTTGCACCGGTTTCAGATGGAGGAACCATAGCTAGTCCTACTTCCTGCTGATTCACAAGATCTTTCTTGTAAAGGGATCGCTGACTCACCAGAGCAGCCGCATGAACACCCTCACCATCTGTCATCACATCACCACCACCACCTACAAGTGAAAGCTGGGAGCCACGTTTGGATCCAAGGGTACCCTCTTGGTGAAAATAGACTCTTTGAAAACCACCCTGTTTAGACCCATCGGGGCCTTCTTTTTCAGAATACTTCCATGCCAGATTCCAACCACCACCAATGGCTGTACTACCACCAGCGGGTTCTGCAGCACTCCCCAGAAGATTACTGCCTTTCCTCATCATGCTTAATTGGGCCTTATCCATACTTGTTATTTCGCGTGAGATGAGTGGACTTTGCAAATGGTGGTCATCGGAATCACCAGCAACAGCATTGGACACATCATCAGCCTCTCTGGCAAGGGCAAGGCCAAGGGCATCTTCTTCTACATCCCAATCTTCATTCCTAGGTGGATTTCCTCCAACACCAAACATACTTCCAAACTGGGGAAAAAGGGTGCTTCCTGTTTCTGGGAGGTTCTCATGGATACTACCAAAGAGCTTCACTACAGGATCTACTAGAGCACTCTGATTTACGATGCTTCCCTTTCGAGATACAAGGGCAAGGGAGCTTTGTCCAGCTGTGGGTTTGGCAACCATGGATGGAGCTCGATCTGGCCCATACAATTTGATATGCTCATTTTTGGCTGATGGATCCTCTACATCACTGAATTCGTTGGCTGGACCAATTATGTATTCCTCTATAGTCGTGTCACCCCCCACTCCAAGACCCTCAACCAATAAAGCCATCTCACCTGATCATGGAATTAGAGTTTAAGTGACAATAAAATAAAACAACCTACATACATGGGGCATGGGCTTAGAAGGAGGAAGGAAACGTACCTGTGACATCATCCCTGCCACGAAGCTGCTGCAGAACCTTCTTGGCCTCTAGCATCCGGCCTTTGCTGACAAGCCATCTTGGAGATTCGGGCAAGAAGAAGAGTGTGAGGACAAAATAAATGAGAGAGGGAATCCATAGAACACCGAGCATGAGTCTCCAGCTTGGTGCCTTGGTAAGTGACATGGCAAAGACCATACAATAGGAAAGGAACATTCCGGTGGAGCCAGTGAACTGGGGAAGCGTGTTGAGTAATCCACGAATCTCAGGAGGAGCAGTCTCGGATATGTAGAGAGGGACCAGGGTGACAGCCAAACCAATGCCAAGTCCATCTAGGAGCCTTCCAAAGAGGAGAATGTAAACATTTGGAGACCACAACATGACGAGAGAGCTCAAAAAATAAAACACTGAGGAGATTATCAACATAGGACGCCGCCCCATGAAATCCGCCACAGCTCCCGAGCATGTGGTCACCAGCGTCGCTCCAAGAAGAGACATGGCCACTATTAGACCTTCTACCGTTGGCTCACTTTCCAATTTGAACTCCTTCTTTATGTACAAAAGAGATCCTACATGCATCAATCCCACCCACAAATAATCACATCCAACCCCTGTCTTTATATATTATTATTTTTATTATTATAACAAGGGAAACACAAGTTTGAATTGAGCTCACCTGCAATGGTGGCATTATCCCATCCTTGTAGCATGTTACCGATAGCAGCAGCTATGGCAACAAGAACAGCTCCACTCATTTTTTCACGTTAGTTGGCAATCAATCAATCAGCCTCTCAACGGAACTAACAGAAAGTGCAGATAAAATAAAAATAATAGTAATAGATAAATAGATTGATGGATCAATATCAGAGGTCGATTCGGGATGGGATGGGATGCTGTATGTATATATGTTTCACAGATTAAGAACACAACACAACAATAAACAATAGTAACAATAATATTAGCTCAGATGTTTAAAAGTATGAGCTCGCTCTTTTAATTCAATTATTCATTACAAATAACTAATAGCAATACTAAGAGTAACAGTAATACTGAGTGGAGCAGAGCAGAGCATTTCCACACCAGCGCATGTGTATTGAATGAATACAAAAGAAGAAAAATACTATTGGCTATGGTATTCCTATTTGGCGGGTAGAAAGTGAGAACTGGAAGGAAAAAAAAAAAAGAATTCTATCACATGAGTCGCCCTGTTCTTTCTGCAACAAAAGCTCTCCATCAAACACCTGCCCTTGTTGTTTGCTTCTCAATCGGTATTCAGTTATTAGCAATACCACGATGATAGATTGATAGATCACATCACGCACACGCTCCTCCTTCAAACGCAATTTGCTTTCACAAAAATAGTAAGTAATAATAAAAACCACATCAATTATCAAGCTTTCAATTAAGCGTACTTATATATTAATCTTTTTTCTTTTTAAAAAATAATCAAAACACTTTCAAACGAATCAGAATGAGTTATTTTAGTCGTCTTACACAAGTTTCGATTATAAATAAGTGAATAGATATTGTTCCTGAGTAAACAAAATTAGGTTTGAGTTATTGCTCTTCCTAGGAATATGTCAACATGATATACTACTTACAGTTTTTTTTTGGGTGTGACCTACTACTACTTACAGTGTGAATACTTAGTAAAGATATTTCCGACCGTCAAGATAATAAGTGTGCATGTGATAAATTTGACCGTACCTTTATTTATTAACTTGAGCTTTTTTTCTCAGCAAATAATAAATATACTCCTAATTTTTTTTTTATATTGGATAAAAATATCTTTCATTTTATTAAAATACTCATATACCTTTAGTCTTTAAAAAAAGTAGACACTATTATTCTTCATTGATCTAACATACGTATGATTGTTACGAATGTATGTGATATGATTGTTAACGCAACTAACTAGCCGTAACGGAGATACATTGTATAGACCATGTCCGTATTGACATTAGACAACAAAACGAAGTCGATTCCTTTGGAGAAATGAAACCCTAATTTCGAAGGGTTCATATAGCCAGTTAGACGTCATTGACTAGTCACGTCACACACTTTCATAACGATTACACGTCGGTTAGACCAATAGAATGATAGTAGTATCCACTTTTCTCGAAAATTGAGAGCATATAAGGATTTCAACAAAGTGAAAGACATTTTTGTCCACTTTAAAAAGAAAAAAATTTTAAATAAATAAAATAAAATCGTTATTTATCAAAATACGTATTTTGGGGATATTTATCAAAATAAACCGTATTAGAAGTAACGATCCAAACCGATATTCGGTCAAACCAATATCAATTCGAACCAGTAATGAGCTAAATTTTTTTTAAAAAAAACCGCTAATACCCGGTATATTTATTTTTACTTTTTAAAAGTGAGAGGTATATTTATTTTTTATTATTTTTTTTAAGAAGGTCATTACCAAGCTAAGGGTGAGTTACGAATAAATATAAAATAATGTATTTAAAATTTATGTTTTTCCAATAAAAAAATTTTTACTTTTATGATTTTGACATGTGATATTAGAAAAAAGATAGATAAACCATTTGTCATATAAACGAAGGTTGGCTAATTTAACTTGGGATTCTTAAGTTCTAACAAACATGTTTATTGTATTTTCAATTTTGATAACGCTACATATATTATTATATATATATTATTATATATCTTCATACATTATATTTATAACATGAAAAATATAAATATTAGAATAATTTTATTTGCACACCAAAATTAGTCACTAAAATCAGTCACCATGTATAATATATATTGAAATATAAAATACATATGTAGTTTAATTCATTTTTAGTGTATATTTTATATTTCAATGTGTATTATACACTGATAATTAATTTTAGTGACTGATTTTAATGTACACCTAGCATAACCCTAATTATTAAAATTAAAAAATCACAAAAAATGTATTATATTATAAAAATAATTACATCTCAATGCAAAAATAGGAGAAGACAGATAATTTATGTAGGTGTACATTAGCATTGAATAACTAACGTAATAGGAGTAGTGTGCAGTTACAACAGCTTTAGTTTTTTTCGTTATGTGATGTGATGTGATTAGTTAGTTTAGTCAGTTATGTTTTGTACTTTATGATGTTCATTCTCAGTTACTTTTATACACTCTTTTTTTTTCTTCTCATTATTGAGCAATACCAAATCTTTTATTTATTCTGTCTGGGACTTTTTTTTTCTCTTTCAAATTGTGTTCTTGCCTCGGTCTCATTCTGCGAATTATGATATGCATTTCTTCTTAGGTAAGCAACTGTGATAAACATTCAATATAACGGATCAGATATAAACTATACACATAAATAACAAAATATTGAAATATACTATATTTTATTGATTTTAGAGCAAATACTAATAAAATTTATTATTTTGGATCAACACTGAACAAATTTTTAAATCCTAAACTCTAATAATTATTTTTTTGTAGTCTTAAATTCTAATAATATAAAAATAGGATGTTGGTTCAAAATTAAATATTGCCTAATATATTATATATTAATCAAAATTTCTAACCCCTAATATTTCTCTTAATTTTATTACACATGCTCTCTTTTTTCCTTAATTTTCTCTTCTTCATTTTATAAGATAACAGAAGATTAATTCTAGAAAGACAATAATTTAAAATTATTAATTTAATAAATACAAATAAAAAACAAATATAATTATCACTTTCTATGTCCTCCAAACTTCTATCCCGAACATTTTTCTAGTAGAATTACAGTGAAAATTAAGTCAATGCAATAATATTGTTAGGTGCTTGTAAAAAAAAACGATTTTGTTATCTACACATTCTTTTGGTAAACACCAATTTGATACCCGTATAAAATATGGTCATTAATATGTTAATTATTTTCACTTTTTATGATCCACCTATAATACTCGTATTTTTATACAAATATAACGGTGGTATTTGAAAAAAAAACATGTGAATAGCATTCTTAAAAAAAAAATGTTAGGTACGGGGCATACATACTTTCAGCGTACAAAGCATGCATCATGAATCCACTAGAAATCTACGAGTTCCTTTCTGCTATGCTTTTCTAGCTCTCGGTTTTTAAGTTAAGAATGCCCTACACGTGACAATTATGATAACATGGCTTTATCTAAAATAGACTTGATTCATGGTGAATTAGATATAAATAATAAAAATAAAATATAGAAAAAATTTTAATCATTTATTTGAGAATATTTCACCTAGTTCATCATAAATTTGATCCATTGTAGACTTGTCTTGATAACATAATTTTCTATATCTATATTCAATAAATGGCTTTATCTAAAGTGGACCTAATTTATGATGGATCATGTAGAATATTCTCAAATGAGTGGTTATGATTTACAATAAATAATAAAAAATAATAAAAATAAAATATAAAAAAATTTCAGTCACTCATTTGAAAATATTCCACCTGGTCCACCATGAAACCTGTCTATTGTCGACTTATCCACAATAAATATACACAACCAAGCATTTAAATTTTTAACAAACCAAGTCTAACTAAGCTAATTTCATCCACGCATTTTTTTGTTCATATCGATTATTGTTTTTCTTCTTTGTTCTAAGCTTCAATCACGCCCATCAACGCATTTCTTCTTCTTTGTTCTTCCCCTTTTCTTCTTCTTCCTTTCATCATTCTCCTTTTCCTTTTTCATTGATTTCTTTCATTCGCACTTCTACCTTTTTTTGTTCTATTATTCAATCTACAATAGAAAATTGTAGTTCTAATCAAACAATTCCAACAGAAAAAAAAAGAAGAAGGAGAAGACCACAATGAAGACGACAATGACAAGGAAGAGAAGAAAAATGACGACGGCAGCAGCAGCAAAAACAAAGAAAAAGAAGAATAAGAAGGAAGAGGAGGAGGAGAAAGGGAAGGGAAAGGAGGATAAGAAGCAGAAGCAGTAGAATGCAGAGAGTAAGAAGAAAAAAGAAGAAGAAGAAGAAAGAAGAAGAAAGAAGAGGAGGGAAGAGGTAGAAGAAAATAAAACAAAATTCGTTTATGTTTTTGTAAAAATCCAATTCAATTTTTATATGGAAATTCGTTTCTGTTTTATATTAAAATTTGTTTATGTTTTTCATGAAAATGCATTTCTGTTTTTGTAAAAATCCAATTCAGTTTTTATATGAATCTTGTTTAGCTCCAAGGTGATGTTGTTCACGCCTGGGCGTGACTTTGGGTGAAAATCCATTTTTGTTTTCGTAAATATCCAGTTCAATTTTTATATGAAAATCCGTTTATATTTTTCTTCAAAATTTCATTTTATTTTTTTATGAAAATTCATTTCTATTTTTGTGAAAATTCATGTTTGTTTTATATGAAAATTCGTTTATCTTTTTCATGAAAATTCATTTCTATTTTTTCATGTAAATCTAATTCATGAAGAAGAAAAATATCATCAACAACAACAATAGCATGAACAACAACAACAACAACCACAACAATAACGTAACAGTGAAGGTGAAGAAGAAGAAGAAGAAGAAGAAAAAGAAGAAAAAAAAGAGACGATGATTACAATGACGGCTGCAACAATTGCAACGGTGGTGGCGACAGGACAGTGGCAACACAATAATAGAGGAAAAGAAGAAGACACTTATTGATATTTATAAATAAATTTATAAAGAAGAAATCATATAGAATATTAAATAAAATATTATTAAAAATCGTTTATCAATTAAAATAAAATAAAATATTATTAAAAATCATTTGTCAATTATATATTACAGAAGAATACACATATTGATATTTATAAATAAGTTTTGTTATACTGATATAAAAAAAATTACTTTGTAATAACATATTTAACTATTCTACCGTAGAGAATTTAAATAATATAAATATGCACAATATTAATTTGATAAAAAGATTAGAATTTAATAAAAATAAATAACAAATAAATATTCAAATGGGTCATGAGGATTTTAAATTCGACAATTTGATTGTAGAAAATTATTATTGTTATTTCAGAGGTTTTCGAGAAGACGGATTGGTAATTCTTCTTTAAGAAAAATTAATTTGTCTTATAATAATAATTTTTTTTAAAAGTAAATCATATGATCTAAGCAATTGGTTGAAATGGCGGAATACATCTGATTTTATATGTTATAAAAAATGCTTTTAAAACTTAAAGGTAAACTGTTATCAGAATGACTATTTTCTATGGTACAGAATGTTGGGTAGCCAAAGAGAAGCACGATCATAAGCTAAGTGTGGCAGAGATGAAGATATTGCGATGAATGAGTGGTCATACGTGATTGGATAGAATAAGGAACAATGATATAAGAGAGAGAGTTGAAGTATCACCTATTATTAAAAAGATGATAAAATCGCATTTAAAATGGTTTAAACATGTGGGAAGAAGACCGATGATCACCGTTAGGAGGATGAAGGAGATGAAATGTGAACAATGAGTGAAAGGTAAAGAAAGATCTAAGAAAGAAGACCATCTATGAGGTGAGCAAATGAGATCTACATGTAAATAATTTTTCTGTAGACATGATACATGATAAAACTTAATGACGCGTCATTCGATCCATGTAGCTGATCCACCTAGTGGGACAAAGCTTTATTTTCCTTGTTGTATAATAATAATTTTTAAAAATTAAAATATTTTATAATAAAATTAAATACTTATTTGTTTAATATGTATTACAAATTTTGTTAAGTTTAGCGAGAGTGTGAGAGAAGTTCTCAAAAATTATAAATAATAAAGTTTATTAAAAATAAAATATATAATTTACAATTTATTAAAAATGAATTTCAGTATTTACTGTAAAAAGAAATTGAATAAAGAGACAAATTTTCTTGTAAGGAGAAAAAGAGAGCCGCGTGATATTTAATTGAAAATTCTACAGATAGAAGTGGGCGCAGCTGGTCAGCACTGACGACCTCCGATGTTTCTCGGCAGGAACCACTACAAATATACAAATACCATATCCATCCTAAAATTAACATATAACCAAAATATATATAAAAAGAAAAAAGGAAAAACTTATTTTTCGAAGATCTGTCGGAGCTGCTGGAGAGGAATGAATTAAATTGAATGGAAAGCAAAGCATGATAGGTTAATATTATCCATTCGTCCTCTTTCCTTTTCCATCCTCACCTTCTGCTTGTTCTGGTACGGTTATTTGGATTCTGTTTGTTCTTCTTGTTGTTACTGCTATCATAGTTTTGTTCCTTTATTTGTTTATTTTTCATCTTAAAATCCATCCAAAAGGGATAGGCTACGTGTTTGAAAATGAATTGATCTCTGATTTGTATGCTTGTGATTGTGATCATTTAATAATACTAGGATTTTGATCGTGACTCGTGAGCAAAGCAGCATAAGAGAAACTGATGAGAGATTGTTGGATGAGGAAAAGGGCGTAATAGAGAATCGTATTGTTTGATGGGCAACACATGCCGCGGATCTTTGAGAGGAAAATATATTCAGGGCTTCAGCCAGCCCGAAGACCCCTCCCGGCGCAGCAATCCTTCTGATCCCTCCGACTCAGAGCACCGCCCCAGGCAGAATCCCAATTCAGCAGACAGCAACAGCAACAACAACAACAATAACACCACCACCACCACCACCACCAACAACAACAACAACAACAAAAACAACAACAACAAGAGCAATTTCAAAAAGGACGCAATCATGCGCAGAGGCCCCGACAACCAAGCTTATTATGTCCTGGGTCATAAGACTCACAACATTCGTGATCTCTACACTCTTGGCCGCAAACTGGGTC
>JASCZI010000007.1:286888-301047 GCA_036250425.1 Stylosanthes scabra
CTATCTCTATCTCTCCTGCTAATTTCTATGGATATGGATTTAAAGTGGTTGGTTGAAATTGTGATGAGAACTGGTATTGGCAGGCATTCCGGAGGGACTCTCCTTTAGCCATTGACATGTCAACTGCCATTCTGAGTCTGTCTGAGAACGGTGAACTTAGCAAGATCCGTGATAAGTGGCTTTCAAAAAAGTTGTGTGGTTTTCGCGGTGCAGTGGATGAGCAGCTTCAATTCAACAGCTTCCGGGGACTATTCCTGCTCTGTGGGATAGCGTGTTTGGCAGCGCTCCTTATCTACTTACCCTCGGTGGTATACCAATTCAGTCAGAACTCCCCCCAAAGAGAGAAGAAAGCCAATCATTGCACCACCTCACCTTCTGCCCGCTTCCACACATTTCTAAGCTTCGTTGACGAAAAGGAAGAAACATCACGCAACAAGTTTAAAAGAAAAGTCCAGGATTTGTCATCTTCCAGATCCAGAACCCGAATCAGCCGTTCAAGGACCATGTCCATGTCCGAGAAATTACAGGGACACACAGGCACTCCTCAAGAGTCAAGACAAGATCAAATGCCAGCCACTCAGGTTCGGCCGATAAAGCAATCAATTAGCATGAAATCATGAATAATGGATGTCCTTCTGTTGTCTTGTTTCTTTTTCGTCTTTTCTCGATTTCTTATGTACAATTATATTGCTGTGAGACATCGCAGCAGAGTTGCAGACTAGACTAGTAACTAGTGATGTCATGCTAATTTTAATGTTAAAGTGCATCCTACACTGTCATGCTAATAATTGCATGGAGAAAATAATTAAAAGGGCAAGTTATTGAAACAAATCAATTTGGCTTCAATATTATCAAATGGCACCATTTGATAAATAAGGATCAAATTATACCATTTATATATTTATATGGAATACGTGACATGATGATAAATATTAAGAAATACAATACATATTATATGTCCATACAATATTTAAGTATCAATTTTTTTAATTGATAAACATTTGTCAATGGTTTATCAAAACAAAAATGTGAGTAAAAAAATATTTTTATTTACATTTCAAGAAAATATAAAAAATAATAAGAATCGAAATTCAAATTTATTATTAGTTTAAATTTTGAAAGGAGATATGAAAGTTTATATAAAACATAAGCTAATGATGTGGAGTTTCTCATTTTTATTTTAAGCAATAAACTAACAATGACAACTGTTTATCAAAACAATAAATTTGAATTTCTGTTTTTATTAATTTTTATGTTTTATTTAAATGCAAATAAAAATATTTTTTTAGTGACATTTATATATTTGTATTCAATTGGCAAATGTGTATAAAAAAACATTGACAAATGTTTATCAATTAAAAAATTTGACACTTAAATATTGCATGAACATATAATATGTAATGCATTTATTAGTAGTTGATTCATATATAATATATAAATAAAATAATAGTAGGTATAAAAAAAATATATAATTTTTTATGACATAGATTATCATATACCTATTGGTTATGTTAAAAGGTAATATAAATTATTTAAATTTAATAGTTTTTTATACAAATATGTTAAATATTTTGTATAAAATTAATCTTTTCTCCCCATGAAATCTTGAAAGATAATTATATTATTTAGCTTATTTATAGAAAGAAAAGACTAGGGAGTCGATACATTATGACCAATAGGAAGTCAACACATAGTTATAGATGATAACTCATATAAATTTTGGATAATAACTTAATCTTGGATATATGAATAACTCATATAAATTTTGGATGATAACGTAATTATTGGTTCCCTAATGATGGCTAACGTTGATTCCGTAGCATTATTCTTATAGGAAATATTGGAATGATGGAATTTTTAATTTTATAATAATTTTAATTGGCCAATTTATAAAAAATTTGTGCAAGGTGCAACGAATTCTATAAATTCACAAATTTTACAATATCTGTCACTCTACCACGGATTTTATATAAATATGCAAATGGTATAATCTGATTATTATTTATGAAACGGTGCAATATGATAATATTAGAACTCAATTGATTTTTTTTAGTAATTTGCCCTAATTAAAATGATTCATTTAATTTGATATATAATGAATAAATATTAAATAAAATAACTTTGAGCTCTTTTTCTTTTAATATCTTCCAAAATATTTGTGTTAATATGTTATCCCTCTTCTAATGTTCTTTTATTACTGTATTTGTAATATTAAGATTATTATTTTTAATAAGTGTAATTCAGTTATAAAAATATTTTAGGTATTGTCTAATTTGTACTCACTTTTTTTAATTTTGTTTCTTATATGAAATAAAGTTCTCATTAAGCATTTTTAACAACCAAATCCAACCAAATTTAAATTTTTCACGTGCTTTTAACATTTTTGCAAGAAGAAGAAGACTAAAATATTAATTTGTGTGTTTTGATATTGTAATTGTATGAATGTAAATGACTATGAATAATGTAAATCAAGATTGATTTTGGATTCAATGTGGTGTTGCTGAAAATCCAATTCAGTTTTTATACATGAAAATTTATTTCTGTTTCAATTCAAAATTCGTTTATACTTTTATTCAAAATCCGTTTCTATTTTCGTAAAAATCCAATTCAGTTTTTATTCAAAATGCGTTTCTATTTTTATTCAAAATCCGTTTTTATTTTCATGAAAATTCAATTCAGTTTTCGAGAAAATTCGATTATTTTTTAATTCAAAATCCATTTTTATTTTCATTCAAAATTCATTTATATTTTCATGAACAATAATTCTACGTGAACAAGTGGTTTTGGCCAACCAAGTGCAACCAAGTGATTTATTTCTATGATAAATAGAAGATAATTTCGGTGTCAAATAGAACTTTATTTAGGTGCACTTTTTATACTATTTGACACTAAAATAATATTTTATTTAGTATAGAAATAAATCACTTGGTTGCACTTGGTTGGCCAAAACCACTTGTTCAAATAGCATTACCCTTTCATAAAAATCCAATTCAGTTTTTGTGAAAATCAAATTCATTTTTTAATTCAAAATTCGTTTCTTTTTTCATTAAAAATTCGTTTTTCTTTTCATTTAAAATTCGTTTCTATTTTCGTGAAAAATCTAATTCATCTTTTAATTCAAAATCATTTATGTTTTCATTCAAAATCCCTTTCTGTTTTTTTAGAATATTCAATTTAGTTTTTCATCATCAACAACAACAACACCAACAACGTAAACAATAGAGGAAGAAGAAGAGGAAGACGCAAAAGAAGAGAAAGAGAAAGAGAACGAAGAAGAGGAAAAAGAAAAAGATGACAGTGATGATAATGAAAATAACCGTGGCGGCAACAACGACGAAGACGATGATGGCTGTTGGAGCGACGATAACAATGGCTACAGCAAGAAGAAGGAGGAGGATGCGCTACAAAAGAAGAAGGCGTGTGGAGGGTGAGAATGTAAAAAAAATTTTGATTAGACTTGGTTAAGGTAATTACATCCGATGTGTAGTGTTAAAATTTTTTTATGTATAAATGATATTATTGATTTCTCATCCTACAAGTAATTTTATGTCATTATCTCTAATTAAGAGAATATTTACATACGAATGTGATCTTGTACACTTTCTTCATGTTTGAACCTCTCACCCAGGCATTTTGGTGAGTGACTAACCATCCGAAAAAAAAAAAAAAAAACGAATGCGATGGGCTTGACGTGCAGAAAGGTGGAGACCCTGGACATTCTACTTTATACAAGGAACCCATTAGTTTAGTTCTAGACTTAGGGTTTTAATTGATTGTTTACATGAGTTCCAATTAGGTTTAGTTAGCATAGCGTGAGCGAGTGAGTGAGTGAGAAGGAGTGGCTGATCCGATGGCAGCGTGCTTCCTCTGTCCGTGTCCACATCCTTCTTTTGCTTCTCCTTTGGGTTTGAAACAAGAAGGAGTACCCATCTCCATCACAATCCCCATCCCCATCCCAACACAGAGGAGGACGACCAGGACCAGATGCAACCTCTCCGTCCCCTCCAAAACCAACGCCATCACCAAGACTGAGCCCCACCCCGTCTGCACCTCCGTCAAAGCCTTTGCTCCAGCAACCGTCGCTAATCTCGGCCCCGGTTTCGACTTTCTTGGCTGCGCCGTCGATGGCCTCGGCGACACCGTCTCCCTCACCGTCGACCCACACGTCCACCCGGGAGAGATCTCAATCTCTGACATCTCCGGTACCGGCACCAGCACCACCAGGCTCAGCAAAAACCCACTCTGGAACTGCGCTGGGATCGCCGCCCTCGAAGTCATGAAGATGCTTGGAATCCGCTCCGTCGGCCTCTCCCTCTCCCTTGAGAAGGGTCTCCCTCTGGGAAGTGGCCTGGGATCCAGCGCCGCCAGCGCCGCCGCAGCCGCCGTGGCTGTCAACGAGATCTTTGGCAACAAGCTGGCGGTTCAGGAGCTAGTCCTGGCTTCCCTGAAGTCGGAGGAGAAGGTTTCCGGTTACCACGCGGACAACGTGGCGCCGGCGATCATGGGGGGGTTCGTGCTGATTCGCAGCTACGATCCCCTGGATTTGATCCAGCTGAGGTTCCCGGCGGAGAAGGAGCTGTTCTTCGTGTTGGTGACGCCCGAGTTTGAGGCCCCCACAAAGAAGATGCGAGCTGCCCTCCCCGCGGAGATTGGGATGCCGCACCATGTCTGGAACTGCAGCCAGGTGGGTGCTCTGGTGGCGTCGGTCCTGCAGGGGGACTTGCCGGCGCTCGGGAAGGCTCTTTCCTCCGACAAGATTGTTGAGCCTCGCCGTGCCCCCTTGATTCCCGGCATGGAGGGTGTCAAGAGAGCTGCTCTCGACGCCGGCGCTTTCGGCTGCACCATCAGCGGCGCTGGACCCACTGCAGTTGCCGTCATTGACGATGAGCGCAGAGGAATGGAGATCGGTGAGCGTATGGTAGATACTTTTTTGAAGGAAGGCAACTTGAAGGCTTGTGCTAACGTTAAGCGCCTTGATCGGGTTGGTGCTAGACTCAGTAGCACCAGGAGTTGAATGCCTGTGCCACTTGCCAGTTCCATCCTTCATCTTCATCTTCAGTTCTTCAAGATGCTACTTGTACTTGAATATGAGATTTTACTTGTGTTTGCATTTGTTTCTCGCCATTATTGGCTACAAGATTGAGAGATTTCTCTCTTAAATTTTGCTTATATATTATATTTGTAAATATCTCTATATCTATTTACATGCATCTGCTGAATTTGGGTGTGTTCATGATGTTTGCTTTAGAGTAAAATATCAATGTACGTATTATCTATGATATTACAATTAGAATAATGCAAGGTACCTCTTAAGATCTCCATGTCACTTCAACAAGAGTCCTAGTGGTCCTAACTCCTAACAAGAAGCAAGCACCATGCCTAGACACTTCAACTAAGCACCCCAGGCATCTCCGAGGGACCCACTTGGGTATCCGGCCATACCTAGTCAAAGCTGGTCCGACTTTCTACCAGGAAAAAAAAAGGATTAAGACTTAAGAGTGAATATAGTCAAAACACCATTGCAACCTTGTAATATGAGACGCCAATAGAAATATCAAAATATGCCTCCTCATGGAATATTTCCTTTTTTTTATTTGTGTAATAAGCCTATTTTTTTTTTTTTTATAAAAAGTGACTTGAAAAAATGCTCATAAGAGTTTGGTTCAACTTGAATAATCACAGGAACAGAAAGTGAAATATACTGATTTCAGTTATCGAATGTCAGGGTCTTCCCAAACCCTAATAATTCCTTACAAAATATTTTCATGTTGTCAATGAAATATCAGGGTTTCCCGAAACCCTAATAATCCTTGCAAAATACTTTTATGTTGTACAGAACAAGACACTAAAATTTAATATCTTTACAGAATACACATGGACAAAGCTAAAATTTAATGTAAATCACATTTTATTATTTTAAAAAAAATAATGGTGAAATAATAAAAAAAGTTTTGTAGATAAAAAGAGAAAAAATTATTAAAAAAAAATATGTTCATCCTCCAAAATTTTGCATCCATTAGTGTCCTTGTTCAAAAGTGGACACAGAAACAATGAAAATTGGGCCAGAAATAGTGTGTTCAGTGTCTATATCTCTACCATTAAATAGGTTTGTATCCATTAGTGTCCATATCTCAGTGTTCTGTCTCTCAGAAACAAACACTGCCTAAAAGAATCCTATTAGAATTAAAAAAAAAAACTTTAGTAGGGCGCAAAAAAAATCTTAGCAGAACACAAAAAAATATCCTAATAGAACAAAAAATTTTTCTTAGCATAAAAGAAAATCCTAATAGATCCTAGAGCACAAAATTATAGTTATAGTTTTATTGTATAGTACCCTTGGGTGGCCTATAAATGTGGTACATTTCAAGGATTGAATTAATGTAACTCCTCTTACTATGATTCTATAGAATAGTTAGAAAGAAACAAACTATTTTAATTCTTAGTTGTACTTTTACACTAGAATAAAAATAAGCTATCAAAATTAGCTATAAAAATATAAAACACATTAAAAATAAATTATACTGTATATCTATTTATACATTAATATATAGTAGTTAATTTTATTATGTAAATATCATTTAAAAAAAAAAAACGTAACATTATTTGAAGTTTTTTAATTGAAGAGGGAATTTTATTTTCGTTTATATTTTTCTATTTTATCTTTTAGACTTTTACGTTTTACACTTAACTTCTATTTACGAATTAATGTCAAATTAGTTTTTACATAATTAAAATTAATCATATTCATTGGGTTACTTCATTAATAATGTTTGTTAATGATTGCGACCATTCATAATATTATAAGTAAACAACCTAAAAACAATGTCATTTTGAATATAAAAGTTGTTTAGACGAAAATAATACCATTTGCGTTATTAATATAATAACTCTTCACTTTTTCGTGTTTAGAGTGCTAATATGTAAAGTTTTTTAAAAAATAACATATCTTTTTAAAATTAATTTGACTATTGATCCTTCTAATTACTTTCAATTATTATGAAGAACCTACTCTTAAACAATGTGTTTTCTTTATATTGCAAATTTGATAAGAGTGTCTTTTGAGTTGAGATTTGAAAAGGAAAACTATCAAGCAGGCAAAGGAAGAACTTTTAGTGATTGGCAAAACTCTTCTTCACACCTTCCAAAATCTCAATTCGCAAATAACACTCTAATTTAATTTAGTTTCCTTTATAATATTTTAGGTCACTCTCGCATAGCGTTTATTTTATTAATTTAAAAGGATTAGGTGATTCTAACTTTTATTTATTTTGTAACAGCTAAGGAGTTATGTACGTCTAAACCTATTTGGTTGATAAATTTACATAGTGGGAATACTATAGCGAGAATTTTAAAATAGAAAATGTAAATTAAAATTTAGTTATCAATTATTATATATTTATAAAATTTAATTTTTATATATTATTAGTATGCAAAACAATTTTACTGGTACATTTAATCATGTAACATTATTTTAGCAAAAATAATTATTTTTATGATGATTTTATAAATAATTATCTAAAAAAAATAGATATAATTGAATAATTATGTAAAATATTATCAATGCAATAAAATTAAATATATTTATATATATTAATTTTAAAAAATTAAAACTAAATAATAAGTTATCAAAATAATCGAATATTTCAGGAATAAAAAGTTATATTTAAATCTGCTAAAAATCTTTGTTGAACTAGTATATTGATGCATACAAGGCGAGAAAAATAAAATGAACGCTTCGACATGAACATAGTTTCTCCTTTGTGAATCTGATCAATTGTTGGAAGTCCTTCTCTTTCCACTTTCCAGCTTTCCCCAAAACAAACCAAGAAAAAAAAAAAAAAAAGGAAGAAAGAGATCAGAAGTAGTGAGTATAGAAAAAGGCATGAAAAGAAAGTCAGGTATTAGTGGCAGCTTGTGCCTGCTTTGCCCCGACAGAGAAGAACTCAATGATGACTTCTAGTGGCATGCCCTTGGTTTCTGGGACTTTCAAGAAGACAAATACCCAAGCTATGGTGCACACAAGCGAATAGATACCAAAAACACCTACAAGGCCTACAGAGTTAAGCATAAGTGGGAGAGAGTAGGTGACGATGATATCACAAATCCAGAAGGTAAGAGCGCATATGGCAATGCAGAGACCCCGAACTCGTGTAGGAAAGATCTCCGCGCAGAGGATATTTGGGATCGGTCCAAATCCCATCACAAAGCTGCAAAAGTACACAACCACGCTTGCTGTTGAGATTCCCGCATTCACAGCACTCCCCAAATCCACAAAACTCGCTAGCACTAATATCAGAAGAGATGCTATCAACACCGGGATTGTGCTCAGCAACAAAGCCCTAAACCAATATACAACAACAGTAACCATATCATTTAAGCAAAACAAAAACAACAAACCTTAATAATACCATGCATGGGTCATGGGGATATACCTTCTGCCCGATATATCCATGAGCCTCATGGCAACAGCTATACAAGGTAGCATCAACAAGGTTAAAACGGTGCTAATAAGAAGCGACGCAGAAGTAGAACTAAGGCCTAAGTTTGCAAGAAGATAACCAACTCCTGCCTGCTCAAGAATTTGAGGTGTGTAGTAAAGAACCCCGTTTATGCCAGAGAACTGCAATTTTCAAACATACAGGTATAATTGGTTAGTCCTTGTTCAAGGAGCATCAATGATCAAACTTGGCTGTCAAAGCACCAGTCAGCGTGATTTGGCTACAAAACAATGTAATGTGTTATGCTGTCGCATCAAGGCAATAGAAATATACAAATAAATAATGGCATGCATGTTTCATTACCTGCTGAAGAATTTGAAGAACCACACCCACAATCAACGCCTGCTTAACCCCAGGTTCGCAAAGATCACTCCAACTAGGCCCTTTTGCACCGGTTTCAGATGGAGGAACCATAGCTGGTCCTACTTCCTGCTGATTCATAATATCTTTCTTGTAAAGGGATCGCTGACTCACCAGAGCAGCCGCATGAACAACCTCGCCATCTGTCATCACATCACCACCACCTACAAGGGAAAGCTGGGAGCCACGTTTGGATCCAAGGGTACCCTCCTGGTGAAAATAGACTCTTTGAAAACCAGCCTGTTTAGACCCATCGGGGCCTTCTTTTTCAGTATACTTCCATGCCAGATTCCAACCACCACCAATGGCCGTACTACCACCAGCGGGTTCTCCAGCACTCCCCAGCAAATTACTGCCTTGCCTCATGCTTAACTGGCTACCTTGGGCAGGAGCAGGTATGTCCTTATCCATACTTGTTGTTTCGCGTGAGATGAGTGGAGTTTGCAAATGGTCATCGGAATCACCAGCAACAGCATTGGACACATCATCACCCTCTCTGGCAAGGACATCTTCTTCTACATCCCAATCTTCATTCCTAGGTTGATTTCCTCCAACACCAAACATACTTCCAAACTGCGGAAAGAAGGTGCTTCCTGTTTCTGGGAGGTTCTCATGGATACTGCCAAAGAGCCTCACTACAGGATCTACTAGAGCACTCTGATTTACGATGCTTCCCTTTCGAGATACAAGGCCAAGGGAACTTTGTCCAGATGTGGGTTTCGCAACCATGGATGGAGCTCGATCTGGCCCATACAATTTGATATGCTCTGTTTTGGCCGATGGATCCTCTACATCATTGAATTCGTTGGCTGGACCAATTATGTATTCCTCTATAGTCGTGTCACCCCCCACTCCAAGACCCTCAACCAATAAAGCCATCTCACCTGATCATGGCCAACAACAAGGACAGTTAACACCAAAATCGTGCATATGCACTGGAGCAAAAATCAACTAGAATGACAAATAGATAATGAACAGTAGCCAAGTGGATAGTGCAGTCGATTAGGCTATTAGAAAACACGAAAACCACCCTAAATAATACTACTCTGGAGTCTGGAATGGAAATAGAACAACTGAACATCTAGCATTTGCCGGGATGAGTTTAGAGTTTAAGTGACTATAAAACAACCTACATGGGCTTAGAAGGAGGATGGAAACGTAAGATTAACAATTTAACATTAAAAAAAAAAAAAAATCAAGAACCAACCTGTGACATCATCCCTGCCACGAAGGCGCTGCAGAACCTTCTTGGCCTCAAGCATCCGGCCTTTGGTAACAAGCCATCTTGGAGATTCGGGCAAGAAGAAGAGTGTGAGGACAAAATAAATGAGAGAGGGAATCCATAGAACACCGAGCATGAGTCTCCAGCTTGGCGCCTTGGTAAGTGACATGGCAAAGACCATACAATAGGAAAGAAACATTCCGGTGGAGCCAGTGAACTGGGGAAGCGTGTTGAGTAATCCACGAATCTCAGGTGGAGCAGTCTCGGATATGTAGAGAGGGACCAGGGTGACAGCCAAACCAATGCCAAGTCCGTCTAGGAGCCTTGCAAAGAGGAGAATGTAAACATTTGGAGACCACAACATGACCAGAGAGCTCAAAAAATAAAAGACTGAGGAGATTATCAACATAGGACGCCGCCCCAAGAAATCTGCCACAGCTCCGGAGCATGTGGTCACCAGCGTCGCTCCAATAAGAGACATGGCCACTATTAGACCTTCTACCGTTGGCTCACTTTCCAATTTGAACTCCTTCTTTATGTACAAAAGAGATCCTACATACATGCATCAATCCCACCCAGAAAATCACATCCAACCCGTGTCTTTATATATTATTATTATTATAATAAGGGAAACACAAGTTGAATTGAGCTCACCTGCAATGGTGGCATTATCCCATCCTTGTAGCAAGTTACCGATAGCAGCAGCTATGGTAACAAGAACAGCTCCACTCATTTTTTCACGTTACTTGGCAATTAATCAATCAGCCTCTCAATGGAAGTAACAGAAAGAGAAGATAAAAAAAAAATAGATAAATAGATTGATGGATCAATATTAGAGGGCAATTCGGCATGGAATGATGTATGTATATATGTTTCACAGATTAAGAACACAACAATAGTAACAATAATATTAGCTCAGATGATTAAAAGTATGACCTCGTTCTTCTAATTCAATTATTTAGAAATAACTAATAGCAATCACTAAGAGTAACAGTAATACTGAATGGAGCGGAGCAGAGCAGAGCATTCCACACCATCAGCGCATGTGTATTGAATGAATACAAAAGAAGAAAAATACTATTGGCTATGGTATTCCTATTTGGCGGGTACAAAGTAAGAACTAGAAGGAAAAAAAAAAATGAATTCTATCACATGAGTCGCCCTGTTCTTTCTGCAACAAAAGCTCTCCATCAAGCACATGCCCTTGTTGTTCGCTTCTCAATCGGTATTCAGTTATTACTTATTAGCAATACGACAATGATAGATCACATCACGCACACGCTCCTCCTTCAAACGCAATTTGCTTTCACAAAAATAGTAAGTAATGATAAAAATCACATCAATTATCAAGCTTTCAATTAAGCTTACTTATATATTAATTTTTTTTTAAAAATAATCAAAACACTTTCAAACGAATCAAAATGAGTTATTTTAATCTTACACAACTTTCGATTTTAAATAAGTAAATATATATTGTTCCTGAGTAAACAAAATTAGGTTTGAGTTATTGCTCTTCCTAGGAATACGATATTCCAAGAGATATACTACTTACAGTTTGAACTTTGAATACTTAGTAAAGATATTTCCGACAGTCAAGATAATAAGTATACATGTGACAGTGATAGGTGAGTTACAAATAAATATAAAATAAATGTATTAAAAATTTAATTGTTTTTTAATTTTATAATTTAACATATTGGCTTAATTGGAATCTAAGTTCTAACACACATGTTCATCGTATTTCCAACTTATAGCATTGAATAACTAACTTAATAGCCTAATAGGAGTAGTGTGCAGTTAGTTACACTAGTTAGTTTTTCTGTTATGTGATTAGTTAGTCTCGTCAGTTAAGTGTATATATTCTCTCTGTTTTGTACTTTCTCATGTTCATTATCAATTATTACTTTTATACACTCTCTTTTTCTTTTTCTTTTTTTTTTTCTCATTATTGAGCAATGCCATTATCTTTTCTTTATTCTCTCTGGGATATTTCTTTTTGATCTCTTTCAAACTGTGTTCTTGCATCGGTCATATTCTGCGAATTCTGATGTTCATTTCTGCGACTATGTTACCACTTACCAGGTCACACCCATGCCACTCCCCAATGCGCTAACATAGCATTCCATAATTGCAATGAATCTATTGCAGATGTTAGTCCGAATTATATAACAGATGGTTCGGTCTTACACCTATTGCAGTAAAATTATGAGTGGCTAAACTTGCAGTTAGTGTTCTTGGCACTCATTTTTGAATCTGTGAGTATATAATAGTATAACTAATAGATTATTCTTGAATCTTGATTAAATTTTGAAGTGTTTTAGCATTTGCTATTGCTGTGAGTGTTACCTACTACTACTACTACTACTACTACTACTACTACTACTACTAATAATAATAATAATAATAATAATTTGTCCTTGTTAATTTATTAAATTTGATTCTACTAGAAAAATTTCTTCCATTACATTTTTGATATACATGATAATTAACTCGGAATTGAAAACTTCTTAGTTCTTAGAGATGCGTTCTCTTGATTAGTATACATGCCCTACTTTTTTCATTTTCTTGATAAATAAGTTTTATTATACTGTAGATAATTTAATTATTTTAATGATTAATTATTTTATTAAAAATTATATAAAATAATATATATAAATATGCACAATATTAATTTGATAAAAATTTTCAATTTAAAAAGGAAATAAAAAATAAATATTCAAATGGGTCATGAGGATTTTAAATTGGACAATTTGATTCAAGAAAATTATTATTATTATTTAGAGGTTTTTGAGAAGATGGATTGGTAGTTCTTCTTATAATAATATTTTTAAAATTAAATACATATTTTTTTAATATGTATAACAAATGTTGTTAAGTTCAGTGGAGAAGTTGTCAAAATTTAATTAATAAATTTTATTAAAAATCAAAATATTTATTAGAAATCAATTTTAGTATTTACCGTAAAAAGAAATTGAATAAAGAGACAAATTTTGTTGTAAGGAGAAAAAGAGAGCCGCGTGATATTTAATTGAAAATTCTACAGATAGAAGTGGGCGCAGCTGGTCAGCACTGACGACCTCCGATGTTTCTCGGCAGGAACCACTAGAAATATACAAATACCATATCCATCCTAAAATTAACATATAACCAAAATATAATAAGAAAAAAAAGAAAAACTTATTTTTCGAAGATCTGTCGGAGCAGCTGGAGAGGAATGAATTGAATTGAATGGAAAACAAAGCATGATAGGTTAATATTGTCCATTCGTCCTCTTTCCTTTTCCATCCTCACCTTCTGCTTGTTCTGGTACGGTTATTTGGATTCTGTTTGTTGTTGTTATTGCGATGTGCTTGCTATCATAGTTAGTTTTTTATTTTTCATCCAAAAGGTATAGGCTACGTGTTTGAAAATGAATTGATCTCTGATTTGTATGGTTGTGATTGTGATCATTACTAATACTAGGATTTTGATCGTGACTCGTGAGCACAGCAGCGCAGCGCATAAGAGAAACTGATGAGAGATTGTTGGATGAGGAAAAGGGCGTAATACAGAATCGTATTGTTTGATGGGCAACACATGCCGCGGATCTTTGAGAGGAAAATATATTCAGGGCTTCAGCCAGCCCGAAGACCCCTCCCGGCGCGGCAATCCTTCTGATCCCTCCGATTCAGAGCACCGCCCCAGGCAGAATCCCAATTCAGCAGACAGCAGCAACAACAACAACAATAACAACAACAACGCCACCACCACCACCAACAAAAACAACAACAACAGGAGCAATTTCAAGAAGGACGCAATCATGCGCAGAGGCCCCGACAACCAAGCTTATTATGTCCTGGGTCATAAGACTCACAACATTCGTGATCTCTACACTCTTGGCCGCAAACTGGGTCAGGGCCAATTTGGCACCACTTATTTATGCACCGAGAATTCCACCAACATGGAATACGCATGCAAATCCATCTCCAAGAGGAAGTTGATTTCCAAGGAGGACGTTGAAGACGTTAGGAGGGAAATTCAAATAATGCACCATTTAGCTGGTCACAAGAACATCGTCACCATCAAGGGTGCTTATGAAG
>JASCZI010000007.1:303756-319724 GCA_036250425.1 Stylosanthes scabra
CTGTATCTTGTGTACACATTCCCCTTCTTTATTTTTCTCCTTTATGTTCCAATTGTGTTCCATCCACCTGAACGTGTTATTTCAGGCTGATGTGGACAATAGTGGAACTATAGATTATGGGGAGTTTATCGCTGCAACAATTCATCTCAACAAGCTAGAGCGCGAGGAACATCTCATTGCAGCATTTCAATATTTTGACAAGGATGGGAGTGGCTATATTACAGTTGATGAACTTCAACAAGCTTGTATAGAACATAACATGACTGATGTTTTTCTTGAAGATATTATTAGGGAAGTTGATCAAGATAATGTAAGTCATTTTGACTTGTACTATATACCATAAACTGTTTTTTATTTTTGAAATCTACTTTGAATGTCCTAAAGAGGAAAGATGCTTGCATGTTATAAGCAATATAAATATCTTTTTATGCTACATTTCTGGACTTTCATATGAGTATTTAACATATTAAAAAAAACCTTTTATGAAGTGCTAATATAATGTTTAGATAAAGCAGTACAAATTTGAATTATATCACATATAAAGTTATTTCTATGGTAATTCAATAAAATATTATATTTCAATTTTTTGCACTTGCAAAACTAGTTGATTCAGTACTTCTTTATGGATTTGACACACATTTCTTTTTTGCCTCTAATTATTTAATTTTTAAGTTGCTTCTTCACTCTCTTTTGGTGCAATATTGAATGGCTTTATCTGTCCTCCCTCCTTTTCGCTTTAGGATGGAAGGATTGATTATGGGGAATTTGCTGCCATGATGCAAGGCAATGCTGGAATTGGAAGGAGGACTATGCGCAACAGCCTGAATTTGAGCATGAGAGATGCACCAAGTGTCTGATTCTCATCATGTGCAGGTACTCTTAGCTTTGGTTAAAGCAGAACTTCCTCTCCAAGCTTTTATCCCTTCTTGATATACTTATTACTATGTCCTTTAGTGATCGACAAACTTCTGTATTTGTGAATCAATGCCTTTAATGGATAACAAAGTTCCCCTCATTTCCTGTGGTAGGTCCCATTTCTTTGATTTCTTCAGCGGAAATTTGGCACTTGATGTTTTAAGTTAATATTCATACATTGTTGTCATATGAGTGCATTCTATGACTAATTTGTTCACATATCTTGATAAGCGCTCATGATGTTATCAATATAGATGGGAATAACAACTTTAGCTTGCAGCAAAGGAAGAAAATCAGGGGGAGGTACAAGACAGGATTTGAAATTTACTGTATTATGAGTTAAATTATTTATAGGATAGTGTTAGAATTGGTAATCAGAACTGATAGAAGAATGTCTAGGAAAAAGTTATTATTCCCGAATCAATGTCAACATCAGATTAGTAGGAAACCCTTATTCAAGAGAAGGTCTCTATTGTGCTAATTCATCTTAACAAAAGATAAAAGAGTCCCTTCTCTCCACCCTTATCCTTGTAACTAACAAACTTACTGGTGTTACCTTAACAATTCTAACATTAATAAGTGTTCTGTCTCTGGAAGGTGGTTCACATAAAGCTGGTGATATTAAGCAAAAGTTCGGCATAAACTTAAGGTTTTATGAGTCAAGTTGCTAATAAACTTTTTTGCAATTTTTGTATATGATAGAAACAAGTATATAAAAGGTCTTAATGACCAAACTTTGGTTGTGTTTGACTCACTTATCGTCTGATTTTGGTAAATAACTAAATATAGGCCATTGGTTCTGCTCCTTGTTGAAAGTTCCAAAACCGTTTTCTCTTGCAGAATAATGTATTAGAGCATGTCTTTATGGAGAAGCAATTTCAACAAGATTACAAGAAACTATGTCGTGCTTTAGTTTGTATCCTGACAGTTTACGCAAATAAGTGTTAGCTTTGTATTGCTGATAGAAATGAGTAATGCACGGTAATGTTTTAGGAGAAATTCTTTCGTGTTTCTGGTATTTTTATTATAGTAGTTGGAAATCTAATATAAAGTCAAGAATGATTGGTTATAGTTGTTGTCCCTACTTCCTAGAACATGCATTAAATGGTAAATTCTTGTATTTTAGAGAGATGGTGTGCATATTCTTTTCCAATATTTTGGAGGAAAGGGTTTAGTTATAGTAACACCACTAGCACTCCCTCCAAGGATGTGAAACAAAATACCAAAGTGATGATGCCTGTGCTTTCACTCACATGTTCCATGCTTGTGCTCATGTATTCTTGCATGCAATTTTGACAGGTTGTACAGCAAAAGCTGATAGAGCATGAATCTTTTATAAAGAAAAAGAATTGTTGCTATCCTGCACAGGGATCCACCCGCATACATGAAGAATGGAGATAATTGATGCTGTGACATGAACACCCCTCAATTGTTTGCATTTATGTGCTGTATGAATGATTGGAAAAGTTATTTTGATCTTTGTAAACTCCAGTTTCAACGTAACAGCTGTTTCAAGTTAGTCGTTATTTTTCTGTGCTTTCATGTAGGGGAATTCTGTTAATAGTCGAAGTAGAAGGATTTGAAAGGTTTTGGGTTTACGGATGTAGAGTTTTACACGAGTGAAGTTGGTGATGGTTTTGGGCGAACTATGAAGCCTATTTGGATGTGTTGACTGAGGAAGTGAAAATAGACGCATAATATATCTCTGCTCGCATGTTTTTCGATTAATTTTATGCTTAATAGTTCATCTTCCTTACGTATTTTATAAGTTACTACCGGAAGCACCTAGTATTTTTTTTTTATTTATAATTTTATAATAAGTCATGTATAATACGAACTATAATAATGTTAAACTGGAATTATTTTTTTAAATTTAATTTTTAAGAATTCGTATGGTGTAATGGCTAATGTGTATTCTCTAGGCAACGAGGACTGAGGAACTAGGAGGAGGAACATCAATTAACAAGAAATAATACAAATCAGTTGTGCTATTTTCTGAATTTATAACATAATTTTTGCCAGTAATCTTTCAGAATATATTTGAAAGAGACATCAAATTCTTAACATATAAAATTTAAACATTTAATATTTTTTATTTTTAAAATAATCACGCTACGTAACCAACAAAAAATGACCAACAATAACCAATAATAATATTGGACAGGCCCACGTACTACTTGAAACCCAAACCCAAAAATTATCATCCTTCTTCTTCGAGAGAATCACCCTAACCACTCTCACCGTAAACCACCAAGATCACCCCTGATCGAAACCACTAAAATCTCTGTTCACTCTACTCTCACTGTCGCATCTTCATCAAGCATCATCGGTGCCATTCTTCTTCTCCTCCTTGGAGATCATCGCCGTCATTCTTTTTCTTCTACTTCTACTTCGATCATCGTCATTCTTCTTTTCACCGTCGAGAACATACGCCACTGTTCCTTCGACGCCGATGAATGTTATCGTCGGACGCTGAATCTGTTGAAGCATCACTTGAGTCTCTGTTAAACCACTGCAAAAAACCGCAAGCAAGGGTTTCTACTATTTTGCTCACCGTTACCGTCTCTGATTACTCTGTCGACGTCTCTCAAACAATCGCAAGGAAGCACTTCAACCACCACCACCACTGTTGATCAGTAGCCTCCATCTCTCTGTTCCGAAAATTCCTCTCTAACCTTGAGGTAATTAGTTTCTTTTTTTGCGCACGAATGTTATTTTTTAATTCAATTTAAAAATTAGCTGCTATAGATGGTCACTTGTGTTATTTAGGATGATCTTGTACATGATAAGATGTTATTTGCCTCCATTTGATTTTTGTTTTTCTTTTTCCCTTCAAGATTCACAATAGTGTTGCTGTAATGTCTTTATTTTCTTCCACTTATTAATGTCTTTTTTGCATTTTGTGTGACTGGTTAATGAATGATTATTTTAATTTCTGGATTTGCTTCAATAAAGCTTTTGTTAGAATGATGTTATTTGTCTCCATTTGAATGATCATTTTTAGTCACCCAACACGTTATTCCCTTAAGAGTATCCATGTGATGTGAGTGCTATTTGTTAGAAATAATTTGATATGCTGGATTCTCTTCTTGTTCAAAATGAATTTGGGAAACATGTAAGTGTTTAATATTTTGTAGTATCCTTCAGTTGATCAGCTTGTCGATTGTGTTTTTTGAAGTTGGTTATTTCCTTAATACTTTGCAATGATGGTGATAGTTGAACACTTGAACTACAAATTTAATATAAAAAAAGAAAACTGAAAGATTGAAGTGATTATTGTTAAATTTGTCCAGGGAAATAAAATAGTTGCTACTTCTAGAATTCATTTACTTAACATAAGATGTATAATTATGCATGCTTTATTAGTTAGCTGAATGTGATTTTTCAATATACACTTTTTCATTTGCAATATTTTGCTCCTGAGTTATTGAACCCACTTTTTTATTTAATTTTTGTTTAACTTTTAATTTCCAATTGTGTTATGCAACAATTGACTTGGATTGTTAGTACAGTAGGCAATAATGTTCATATGATTGTATTAGAATTTCAAGAGCAAAAGACTTGTTATGGTTGCCTAGATTATTTGGAATTGGAAAGTTATTGAACTATTTTCTGCAATTTAAGCCTTATTGATATTCATTTGTTTTCTCGTGATTGTGAATTATTGCTTTTGAAATGGGAAAGTCATTGTAATTGATGTGCAATTCAGAACACTAGAATGGTTGAGTTTGTAAATGAGCATTATTAGATATTGTAATTGGTGGATGTTCACTTTGTTTATCCTGGATGATCACTTATTTTATATTGGATGTTTACTTTGTGTTTTTAGGATTAAGATGTCTTCTGGATCTGAAAACATTGAGAGGAAGGAAAAGCCCGCTGGCCCAAAACCCATGTGTTCTTGTTCTTTTTTTTTACTCTTTCACAGCTTTGAGCACTAGGGAAATCACAAAAAGAGCTGAGGAAATGAAGGGATTTGGAAGAGGAAAGAAGAATGAAAAAGAAAAAATAGAAATTAATTTTAGTTGCTATTGATCTTCTTAGGAAAATTAGAATCATCTGTTTTAGACTTTGAGTGTTTGATATTAGTATTAACTTCTCATTAGAATTTAGCATTATTGTTATTTGAAATTTGTATTTGGAATGTTAATCAGCTATGGAGATTACAAATTGTTCTCTAATTAGAAATGCTAATTTTCTTTCAAATGTTAATTTAAGGCTATTTGAGGAAATATTGAGAAAATACTTTCAATTATTCCGAAAAAAGTTATTGATGGTGATAGGTATCTACAAACATCATTCACAATATAACAATTCCATATAAAATGTCATTGAAAATAAGGTACAAAAATTATAGAATATATCAAAGTTCATCCGAAATATAATAAATGATCATCTTAACTAAGCTAAGAGATCATCCACATTGCATTAAAAATTATTAAAATTTTCAAATGCCAAATCAACTTTCCAACTGCTTCATTAGTCAACACCTAAACCCTACAAAAAAGAAAAGAAAATTAAAATAAAATAAAATTCCACTCCAATATTATTACATCCTCGTGAAATCTGCAAAATGGATCAGTATAACAATGAAGACGATCAATATACCAATACACAAATGTTTGCTAAAAAAAATAAGCTCAAAAAACTAAATCTTAAATAAATACTTAGAAATTCACCGACAACCAGAAAAAAAATTAGCATGAAAACACATAAGTGATCATCCATAACACGATGAAGTGAACATCTAAAATGTATAAAATTAACCATCCAGCATAACAAAATCAAAATAGAAAAACTATAAGAAACTAAAATTGATATGATTCCTACAACAAAAAATGGAAAAAATTTTATAATCATCAATTTTAATTAAAAGTTATAAGGATGATATCTAAAACAAAAGATATATATTCTAATATGATGGATGCTCACCTGAATAAAATGTTATATTAAAAAGAAAAAAAAGTAGACTACATCTTTAATAACATAATTATTGAGGACGTTGTTCAAAAAATTCATGAGTAGGAATTTCATATGTAATTTCTCACATAAATGGGTAAATTCTCTTAAAATCTACATGATAAATCAATAACACAGTAAAGATGATCTATGTAGTAGTAATTACATGTTCACTATAGTCCAATTCGAATGATCACTATCGAAATAAATCATAAAAAATTAGAATGAAAGTGCAACCATTTTTGGATCTTCAGAAGGTTGATCCACTTGTCTGAAGCAATTAATAGCAACATTTGAATCTATGACAAAAAATAGTTAAAAAGATGATGGAAAGAGCCCTTCAATAACGTTGCTGCCATGATTGGAGTCAAGTAATAACGTCGCCGTCGTGATCGGAGTTCATTAATCACGTTGATGCCGCCACCATGATTGAAGGAAGGCGATGCCGCCATTGTTGATTGGAGTTCATCTAAGCTTGAAGATGATGAAACGATGTTGACGCTCCTTCTATCTCAAAGTCGTCGATGCTCGTTCTCTCTCAAATTGACACAACCACCACCACCGTGAGTGAATGCAACTGTGCCGCCGCCCGCCGTGAACAAACAAATTCACCGCCCCGTTGGCGAAGCTGAAGAGTAAGAAACCCATGTCTTTTGAATACCTCTGTTACGTTGCTTTGTTGGAAGTCTCTATTTCTTCATTAATAGAGGATAAAAATTAAAAAACATAAGTAAGTGACGTCGTTTTTGGTTTATTAGTTACTATTGGTTAGTAATACTATTGTTCACCTAAACTTTTTTTTTTCAAAATAAAGATCAAGTTTGGCATCTTGATTTGAAGTAAGAAGAGAATGAGCAGCTTCAAAGTTGGAGAGAAGGTAGGGTAATATCAAAAGAATTAATATGTATCATTATATACATTCGTATATACCATTTAACAATACGAAAAAATCTTAATATTAACATAAGAAAATTTTAACTCATTCTTTCTAAAGTCATATAAATGTATCTAATCGGATGTTACTATATCATAAAAAATAATTAATTTTCAATTCGCTATTTCTAAAATGATATAAATATATGGATCTAATTGAATAGTATAAAATTCTTTACATACATTAAAATTAAATTTTAAAATATATATATGTAAAATATGAATTATACATTTCTAGTAAATTAAATTGTATTATGTAAAAGGTATTATTAAAACAAATTTGACTGTCATTTGTTATTTTGCATATGAAAAAGTACATTTGTACGGAACTTCAAACTTCTAGGCGCGCCGACAGCAATGAAGTAAATGAAAAAAGATGCGAATACATGGGTTGGGTGGGACTTCAATTCTCTCTTTATTTCTCAATTATGTGAAGTAAAGAGAGAATTTTTTTTTTACAAAATATTAAAAATAAAAATATTAAAAATAACACAAACAAAACGTACACATTCTAAATAATTATTAATTTTAATTTATTTTAATTATTATCTTTAATTATTAATTTTTAGCATTTTAATTTAGAGTAAATACTCATTTCAATCTTTAAATTTTTTTATTTTGAACTTGATATCTTCTTAATGAATCGAAATCACAAGAGAGATCCTAAACAATTAAAAAATGGTACAAATCGACTCATGAAATCACTTAAAAATAGATTACAATATGACGTGCCAGAGATTAATTTGTCTCTTTTTTTAATTGATTAAGGACTGCTCTGATGATTTCGACTGATTAAGGGGCGTAAATCCAAAATTAAAAAGTTCAGGGACCGGAAAAAAGATGTTTACTACTTAATTTATAATTTAACATCATATTTCAATCAACAGAAATCAATATTCATGATTAAATAATGGCTAAAATAAATTAGAAGTTATGATTACATAGGATTCTTCAAAAGCTAGGTTACATAAAAAACAAAAGCAAATGAAGAAGAAGAAAAACCCTGCAAATAAAGTTGAATGACAGAACGTAACCAAGTGTACGTGGACTGACAAATCATGTAACGAGATCCAGCAGTTTTGTTCAACAACTCTATCATCGCAAGACAGATATAGATTATACAACAGAAAAAGATAATGCATATCATCTGGTACAGATCTTTGTGTGAGCCTGATATTGGCCAGGCAAGAATGAACAAACAATTATTATACATACAGGAAATGAATGGAAAAAGAAAGAAATAAAGAAGAATTAATAACATACAGCAGGAAGAATAAGAAATAAAGGAACAGCACAAGCTGGGCAAACAAATAGTAATTCGAATTATGGAGGTAGGGATCTTCACAGACTAATTTATTGGAAGGATAGAAGGCATATATAAGTAAAAGGTATATGTGGAACAGGCAGGATCGGAGTGATTCCGGTTGCAGATGGAAGATAAGGTAACTATGACGGTTGAATTGTGGGGTTTGCAGAAGTTGCAACAGAATGATGATGGGACCTGTCAGTTTGAGGAAGGCCTACGGGATCAGAAACAGAAGCGACGAACCTTCGGATATCAGAGCGTAGCTTATAGAGAACGTGCCTCCAAGTTCCCTTGTCGTGGGAGCTAAGGATCTTGGTTTCCTGCTCGTTCATCTCTAGATCTCTGGCAAAGACGGGCTTCCTGGATAGGATCCAAGCCCAGCCCCACTCCCACCATTTCCTGAGGGAGGTGCCTGCATAGTTACCCACCGACAAGAGCGACTTGGATCTGGGAAGTGACCAAGACGATACAACAGCTGGACTGCTGCTGGGTTGGATCCTCAGTGACATGGATGAGAGGCGTCTGCGAATTGATCCAGATCCTTCTTGGAAGAGTTTACACTCTGTCTGCGACACTGGGAGCGACGCTTTGAAGCTCATGATGATCTCTCTCTCTCTCTCTACTACGTAGTGCTGATGAAGCCACTCCGCGCCACTACTACCAACGTCTATTCTGCTGAAATTGAACCTGATTCCTCTAATGAGAAAGCACAAAGCAGCTAGCTAGGCTATCATGTGGCAAGGGAGAAAATAAATCATTAGACATACATAATAACAACTCTTGAGCGGTGAAATGTAACCTTCACAGCTCCAACACAGCCTGTTTTATTCCATTTGTGGGGTCAATGATGTTTACGCCCATCTCCCCGTCTATTCACTCGTTACTTTGCCATGCTTTTTTCAACAAGAAAATTATGGCTGTAACTTGTAATGCGTTCCTGTTTACGGCAGAAAATATATATTTATGGGGGTCATGTGTAATATTACTTTAGATTAATTATCCATATTAACAGTGAACAAAAAAAATAGTTATCCATATTAACGATTGATTTTTTAAGAAAAAATGTAAAAAAAAGTCAAAACAATAATATATTTCCTTATGTGTGTAAGGAGAACCGTTCTTTATTAATTAATTTATATATTGTAAAAGAAGCATAAACTCAAATTATTCTTAGACAAATAAAAAGTTTTTTTTTTACATGACAAAAGGTTTAATTGAATGATGTTACAACTTATTAAGGTACAAAAATTTAAGAGGATAACTAACTGGTTCTCACGACTGAGATTCTTAAAGAACAAATTTTAAAAGTAGAAAAAAAATATTAAAAACCATATATATATATATAACTATAAAAGTTATGTAGATACAAAAAAAAAACATATACAAATAGAAAAATTCTATTTATACATCAAAATCAGCTATCAATGTATTGTATAATTTTATTATTTTTAATATGTATTTTATATTTTAATATGTATTATATATTAATTACTGATTTTAATATACAAATAGAATAACTCATACAAGCAATTAATGTGTTTGCTAGCCGAATGAGAGGGAGCGGTAGATCATGCAACGGAAGTGGTAGAGTGGGGCTATACTATTGTGGTGGTAGTTATTAGTTGTGTGTTGTGAAATTCTTTTAGTTGGGTTGCTTTAGAGTTTAGAGGCAGTTTTCTTTGGTGCTTACTTATACAGAAATACAGAAATATGAATTAAAATTTATGGTGGGTTCATTTTTATTTTTTTCTTTGATTTATTCTTACTATATATACTCTTTACGGAAGAGTGAAGATGATTAGTAAGAACTAAGAAGTAAGAACGAGAGTTACAGACTCACAGTTCTCTCTCATCACCCTCATTTTGTTTTTTTTTTGGACATGCATCCTCATTTTGTTTAATGATGGTAGACCAAATATTTTTGGTCGTGAATCGTGATGGTAGACCAAAATTTAAAAGAGGACGAAAGGCTGGGCCCAAAGAACAATTAATTCAATGGGGAAAAAACTCAGCAAAGTAGTTAGCCGGTGAATGAGAAAAAAGGTTTACCAAAAAACAGGAGAAAAAACTTACATAATCAATTTAAATAAATTTAAATAAATAAACAGAAAGAAAGACCAAAAAAAAAAAGAAAGAAAGAAAGAAAGAAAGAACGAGGACAATAAATACATGAGAGGCTAATACCAAAAAAAAAAAAAAAATACATGAGAGGCTCACCGAGGCCAAAATGGTTGTGCTGGGATAGCTGCCGAGGGGCTGAGACATACAGATGAGATCTGTCGCGGTTGCAATAAGTTTCTAGAGTTGGAATTTTCTCTCTCTTATGCACAACTCGTACACGAAAATGGAGTACAGGAAAATCAGAGATGAGGTACTCTTAATATGTAGCTGGGAAATTTGCTATCGCATTTCTCGCATTTACTCAATAATAAACTAGAGTTGATTTGACGCTCCTTTGTGTTGTAGGGTGATGATAGACAGGCGGGAGTTGAGGACGTTGAGAGTTTACGTGAAACATCGCTTTTGCTGTCTGGTGCGGGTGCGTATGCATCTTGATATCTTCTCTTCTCCTGTCTTGTATTGTATCGATTGGATAGTTAGATGTATTGTGTTTGAAGCTTTACCTTTGGAATAGCGCTAACCCCTTTCCCCTCTTCACTGCTTTGCAGTCCTAGACAACCGTTTGGCCTCCGGGGGAGAAACCAAAACTGATATCCACAGGGCGAAAGCAAAGTGGAAACTCAAGTCTGATCCATGCTCCCACTCCCCGTCATCCTTTTATTCAGTTCTTGTTCGATTGCTTAATTCTCAAATCCTTTCTCTTGATATAGGTCAGTCGTTACACTTGCATTGACTATTCTTACTAGTTCGCAAGCCATTCTAATCGTTTGGTCCAAGAGAGCTGGCAAGTATGAGTATAGTGTCACTACCGCAAACTTTCTGGTGCGTATAGATCTCATCTCTATGCAGTATGCACTCATTCCATTCGTTCACTTTCTGCTTGATAAATGATAACCTCAGTTGTGGCATTTGACCAATACATTTTAAACCTGGCTCCTGATTTATTATTAATCTTTTGGTTTTAGGTAGAGACTTTAAAATGCGCTATATCCCTTGCGGCCCTTGCAAGAATATGGAAAAAAGAAGGTGTCACTGAGGACAATCGGTTAGCATAATCCTTTTCCCTTATGTTTATTGATCTGATTGTGAATTGCATTGCAAGATTTTGGGTTATATTTTAACTCTGATGATAAAAGGGAAAAATAAGTTTGGATAGCTAGTTAAGAGGAGGAATAAGGTTGTTTTTTAAATTGACAATTTGAGTGACAACTTGCTTTTTGGCCATTTACAAGCAAGCACAAGGTAATCAAAGTACATATCTCTATGAACTCATGTTATTCTTGAAGCTGAAGCATTATACTCATATTTTGGATTATATTCCTCATGACGGTTCTCTGCTTCATTTCGATATTCAAGGATGGAAACAGGTTAGGTGACCTATTAGTTGCTTGTTGCTTGCTAAAACATAGAACCAGGCTCAGGCTTTTTGGAAAGCTTGTATATCTTAACAACCTATGTGTAGGTTTGTAGATTAGCCGAGTAAACTTGCTGGTTTGTCCTAGGCTAGTTTAGTTTTAGACATGTATATAAATGCAATGTAATTTAATATACTAAACGCTTATTTGACCTACTGGCCTATTTCAGGCATTATCTATACATCTGGCCAATTTGAGCTTTAGTCTTGTGTGCAGTAAAAGAATCCTTGCGAGAAATCCTTTACTCTATTAATGGTACTTTGGTCAAGTTGGGCTGGGTTAGTAAAGTACTTGGTAATAGGACTTGGATGCCAATGATTCAATTGAGACAAAAAGAATGAAGATACTTTTGATTGTTAGTCAATAAGTTTTTCTAAATGGCAGGCCAAGCTTAAGAACAAACCTGGCTTAGATTAATAAGCTGCAATATAGGTCTGGCCTGTTTCTACCCTTAGAAAGAAAGCATCAACTCTTTTGCAGGGTATGTTTGGAGAAAGAGAATAGAGAGAGGGGAACAACAACAACAGCATCAGCATCAGCAACAACAACAACAACAAAAAAGCCTTGTCCCACTAGAGGGGTCAGCTACATGGATCAAAAGAGAAGGAGGGAAAGAGAAAAAAAAAGGAAAAAAGGAGGAAGGAGGTGGGGGAGGGGGGTGGAGGTGGGGTTCGGAATCTAAGCAGTAGTGTTAGTAGGCCAGTAGTTTCACTTGATAAGTCCTGTTGGTTATTTCATCCTTTTATCGAATTATTTTGACCTTCTGTGTGCGTGTGTGTGTGTGTTTATCCTTTTCTGATGAGAGCCTTTCCTTGTTGTCTCTTGTTGGAAAATGAATTTGAATAAGTCAATGTATATTGTTTCTTGCACCTAGGTTGACCACAACATTAGATGAAGTTATAGTGTATCCCATTCCAGCAGCACTTTACCTTGTCAAAAACTTGCTTCAGGTTGGTGATGTATGTCTATGTTTGTTATGGTCACAACAGATTATTATGCAACACTGTTTTGCAACTGATTCGTTAATACCATCCAAAAGTCTGATTCAATTTACTCTTCAATTTTATGGCAGTATTACATCTTTGCATATGTAGATGCTCCTGGCTATCAGATATTAAAAAACTTGAATATTATCAGTACGGGTGTCCTCTACAGAATAATACTTAAGAAAAGGTAGCTTTTGGTTTTTATTTTCAAAATAATAATAAAAAAATGTTGTCAATTCTCATTTCATTATTATAACATTTTGGTAAGGATTGTGGCAGTGTTTTATATCCACATGTTTTGTTTATTAGTTAAGACTAATGATTAAGTAAAATAATGTTTAATATTATTGATCATATTGCCTTGAGGCTGCTTATTGTTGTGTTTTTATTTGCATTTCAGGTTAAGTGAGATTCAGTGGGCTGCTTTTATTCTACTGACTGCTGGTTGTACTACAGCCCAGTTGAATTCAAAGTAAGACTAATCCAAGTCTGACATGTGGTCATCACTTTCGTAGTAATATATTATAATGTTCTCGTGGTACTGCTGTAAAGATGGTCCCCTATCTACAAGGTGTGATGTAACAAACAGATGTATCGTGGTACTATATAAAAGTTGTGCCAATTATATGGTTAAATAATCATAGATGTGTGTCAGGAACCAATTCTATGGTCAGGCTTATAGCAGGAAGAGTTATAGAGGGAAACGGAGGACTCCAGAGCAGGCCCAAATAACTGTATCTGATGAAGTGTTAGTGAGGAGGTTGGTTAAGATTGAGAGAAGAATAAAGGGCTATGATATATAGGGTTAGGCGTGGAATCATTTTTAATTGTAGAGATTAGAGGAGCTCTAACTCTTCCTAGTTCCTATCAGTTTTGTATACCTATTCGTGGCCAAATTTTAGGGTTCCTCAGCACATTCTCTGGAATCCTCACAAGACTATTCTATTGATCTTGGTGTAATGTGTCTCTCTACAAAAGAAAAGAGAGCAATAGCCTTTTTTGATTTGTTTTATTTCTTTTCCATTGTGTAAGTTGCTTGATGCCTTTGAAATTGTCTTTTTGGCAACTTGAAGAGCATTGCTTTATCCATATTTTTTGGATTACTTTCTGACAATTAGTTTCAGAGACTTTGAAGGGAGTGACAGCAAAACAGGGAATGTTTGGCATTGGCATATATGTGAGGCTTTTGGTGTTTATGGTTGGAACATAGTTAGAGTATACAGTCAGAATTTTTTTGCTTTTGGTTGGTTGGGGTGGGAGAGGGGCTTTGATGTGGATTTCTTCACATAATTTCTTCTAGCCATTGAATTGATGTTTTGTTTTGTTACTTTAAATTGTGAAAGTCTCGTTATCAATTGTTAATTATCTTTTAAATTTTTCTGAAAGATTACCTTTTATTTTCAGTTCTGATCGTGTTCTTCAGACTCCCTTTCAAGGATGGGTGATGGCAATTGTGAGTGTTAACATTTGTGGTGGTCTCTGTAACGACCTGAAGCCATGAATCTCTAGTAAATTTTTTGGTTGTTACAGTCCCATGTTAGAAACATAATAAAGTATGCATTTATGCTTAGAATAATAATCATGAGTTATTACTTATTACTAACCTTTTTTTTTTTTTTTTTTTTTATAAAGGTAATGGCACTCTTGAGTGGTTTTGCTGGAGTATATACTGAGGTAATTTTAGTTACAAGTGAAATTACATATATGCTGTTTTTTTTTTTTTTTTTTATTTAAGACTGAGACTGAATTAAATTTGTATATTGTGTTTGGTTTAAAATTACAAAGAGATAGATACTGGAAAGTAAAGATTGAATTAAGTCAATGGAAGAAGAACAAAGGCTAATATTAGAAACTTTAATGTTATTGAGGGTATTTGAGTAAAAAAAATTTATTAAAATTTTAGTCCCAGTCCTCGGTCCCCCAGTCCCTCCTAGTTGGAGGTATTGAAAATACTGGAATTTTGGGGACTGAAACTGAAATTTTAGTTCCAGTCCCTATCCAACAAACACAATACTGAGTCTCAGTCTCCCAGTCTCAGTCCAGTCTCAATCCAAAAATAAGGCTGCGTTTGGAAAAGAGACTGGGACTGAGTGACTGAGCTGGAGGATTAAGACTGGGATATTGAGATTAAATTAGGTTTGTGTATTATGTTTGGTTTAAAATGTGTAAAATTAAATTGTGTAGAGACTAAAATAATGCAATGACTAAAATATCCTTATTTTTTAAAAAATAAAACAAATTGTTGCTTCTCAAAGAAGCCCAAATTGTTGCTCCTGAACAACCCTATTCTTCTTCCGCCGCCACACCACTCCATCCCTCTCAACCCCTATTTGTTGAAATCGGGCATCTAAACAACTAAGAAGGCGCTAATTACAATTGAAACAAGATATAATGATATATCTTAGATGGGGAAGAAAACTCCTAACAGTCTTTGCCTTCTAAACGACACCTAGCTTCCCTTAGATCATCAACAATGTGCCTTACATGCTCATCACAGTACTCAATAATCTAAATAATGACGTACAAAAAAGCATGTTAGAGAAGAAACTTCGTGCAATTAATCATATGTTATGCACTAAAATGGAGAGCCCCATTCTTCCAGTGGCGCGGCGGTGGGGGATAGCTGGTGGCAAATCCGAATCAAGATTGTTGTTGGAGGTTGGAGGCGTGTCTTCTTTGGTGGTGTTGACAAAGTTAACAATGGTGAGTGGTATTGATGTTGTTGCTGTTGTTGTTTTTGTTGGTGGTGGTGGTGGTTGATAAGATGCGTGAAGCTGGTGTGGTGATTGATGCCCAGTGTGGGAGGGTAGTATAGGAATAATAATTGTTGAATGGGGTTACATTGGGTAAAAATGTTATTATTAAAATTTTAGTTTCAGTCCCAGTTTCCCAGTCCCTCCGAATTGGAGATACTGAAAATATTGAAATTTTGGGAACTGAGATTGAAATTTTAGTCCCAATCCCCAACCAACAAACACAATACTAAGTTTCAGTTTCAGTACCAGTACCAAGTACCAAACGCACCCTAAGTGGGGTTCGAACCCGAGACTTCCTACGATGGGGAGGGGGCAATGCCATGTGAGCTATATAGCTCACTAGCACATTTATGCTGGTGATGTTGGATGAGATGATACTCCATTCTAATTTATAGCAAAACTTATACTGTATCATTGACCTCTTTTCAATGACAAAACTTTTTTTCTTTAAAATAATAATAATAAAAAATGAAACCATTCTGCATCAAGTTCAATTTTTTCAATCAGACTATCTGAATTTATTAATGCTTAAGCTAAATTTTAGTCATTCCAAAATTCAGTGATACATTTAATAATA
>JASCZI010000007.1:319830-335701 GCA_036250425.1 Stylosanthes scabra
CGCTATTGCGATACTGGTTCAAGATTTTGATGCTGTGATGAACAAGTATTTTTACTCTTTTCTCAGACTTTGGTTTTGTAGTTTACGGTGATTTTTCTTCTTTTTCACCGTATTGATTCTCTTTAAGTAATCACGTTGAGGAAAATATTTTCTCGTGAAAAGGGACATCTGATCATAAAGTCACCAAGTATTATAACAAGAAAGTTATTGTAGTATTATGAGGCTTATTGTCCCATCAATAATGCGTGTATTTTGCCTTTTTATTGCCGACATTCAGGGGATTCTTCCATGGATATTCGCCCATTACTGTTATCATGATTTTCAATCATGCCCTCAGGTAGGAATTGTTAATTGATATTTCCTTAAAATTTCTTGAACTCGGGGAGTTTTACCCGGATTACTACACATAGTTATGTATCTTGTCGTTGGGGTTATGTCTACTATATCTTAGTGACTTCAATTTTCAATGCTTGCCCATTTTAGGCTATTTTTGTTTTTCATGTCAAGTTGTCTCTTCTCTTGTTTGTCTGTCTTGTGAAGCTAATGCAAGCAAAAGTTATCATTATTTAATGAGCAAACTATTATTTCTGCCTGTAAAAGTTTAGAACACGCATGAATCTACCCCTGAATGAACATAACTAATTTTGTATGTACAAAAGATGAGTAAATAACCATTTTTACCCATGAAAGTTTCCAGCGCTGAAAAAATTTATCCATGAATGGAATTAATGTTTAACTTTGTTTGGGTACTTTTGCCACAATGGTTACAAGGCTAGTTTCATTCTTTTATGGGTAAAATTGTCGGTTTTATGAACTTTCAACGGTAGAAATGATAATTTAGTCGTATTTAATCATATGAAGATTAACTTGTCTTTTGCGAATTAGTGTCACATTTATATTGTTGTTTCTGTTTCTAGTGGAATTGCTGTATCGATGGTGATGAAGTATGCTGACAATATTGTGAAGGTACGATGATGGTTTAATACTGTGTATTCTTATTCTATAATTATTCCATCCCTAGTAGAATTTAACAGTTCCATGAGTTTACTTGAGAATTACTTTTAGGGGAATGCCACGGGGTCCTCCAATATTATATAACTCTTATTCTGATACATTATTTTATAGCCATATTTGAGTTGATTTGGAGCTCAATTTTATGATTAAGTATCGAGTTTTTGCACAGGTGTACTCTACTTCCGTGGCAATGCTTCTTACGGCAGTTGTTTCTGTCTACCTTTTCGGCTTTCATCTCTCCCTTGCATTTTTTCTTGGGACAACGTAAGTTGCTGTTAAATATATCACCAATTTTTCCCGACATGACATGTGGTTATATTTTGATTTGTGAGCACACCAGGTTTTCTCATCATAATAACAATAGAAATTAAAATGTAAAACATCTTTGTAGTGCTTTAATGGCTTTGGCTCGTAATGCTAACTTAAATTTGTTGAATATGTTTTCAGTGTTGTCTCTGTTGCTATTTATCTGCACTCTGCCGGGAAGATGCAAAGATAGCTGTAACTACCGCCCGGTTCTTTTAAGGCACGGACTTCTTTTAAATTTGTTGTTGCTTGACCTCATTTCACATTTGATATATTTTGAAATTGATAACTAAATATAACGGTAATGGTATTTGCACACATTTTATCCAACCAAATTTAAGCTAAGTTTTTTATTTTTATGTTAAATAGAAGATTATCTTGGAGTCAAATATTACAAAAAATAGCACCGAAATTAACTTTTATTTAATATCGAAAGAATATTCTATTTGATATAAAATAAATAACTTGGTTGAACTTGGTCAGGTAAAATAGTTGTACACCTAGAATTTTTTTAAATTATAATGATTGTGTATATTTGACATTTAAAAAAGACTAGGGAGCCAACATGCTATTCATAATAGGAAATTAACACATAATTACGGATAATAGCTCATATAAATTTTGGATGACTTAATCTTGGATATATGAGTTACGAATGATAATTCATATAAATTTTGGATGATAATTTAGTTATTAGTTCTCTAATGGCTCTCTAACGTTGGTTCGGTTATATCTTAGTAAAAATATTTCACTCAGTCTATATTTTTTTTTTTTTTTTGGTGTCTCACTCAGTCTATATTTAGTACACCACTTAAATTTGAGGGGGAAAAGGCAGTCATTTATCACTTGGGATATCTTTATAAATTCATCGTAACTAAATTAAAATATATAGCACTTTATATCGGACAGAGTGAGGATTTTTGGGCAAGTGTTCTTTCTCTCAAAAACTCATAACTATCTTTGTGTTTGGTAACTGTTCAGGTTTTCGGCCCAAAGAAACCTCAGGCAAGAATTTGTATACTATTTCACCCATGTTAAATTGATGGAAGCTCCGAAGACAAATAAGAAAAAGTTACAATGAAGTATAGTGATACAGATTACAGAATAATGAATTTGGAGCCTTCTCTCTCTACTTAGGAACTCATATTTATAGTGTGGGTTGCAGTTATTATAGGCGTGATGACCAGTTTCTTCTCTCCATGTTTGCAGGTTCTTCGAGTATGAAGAACCACCTTCCATGTCCATAACTTTCACCTTTCATTGCTGTCCGAGTTCCAAGTCTCCAATCCTACTTGGATTGCTAAGGTGACCAAGTTGCTAAGTGGGCTTTATAGCCTCTTTCAACTTTATTGTCTTGGCCCAAATGCTTAATAGACTTATTATGTGAATTGGGCCTTTATTTCATGTACGAACAGTAACTAAAAAACACTCTTTTTTGATTCTGACTTTTGAGAGTAAAGGGTTTCTTAGCCCCGTTGAATTAACAAAAAAAAAAAGTGTTTCTTAGAGTTGGCTTTAGTTCCTAAAAAAACAAAATGATTAATTAAATTTAATTTTACATTAATTTTTCTCTTATTCTAGTAATTTTATATATTGAGAACAATAATAAAATGTATTTACCAAATTTTATATGTGTATCTTGTTTAATGAAAGTCAATTTTAAACTATTTCACTAAATAGTGGGAGCTTTTTTTAGAGTTCATAGCTCAGCAATTTAGGTTAGCCAAAGTATTACCAAAGTCAGTACCAGACTACCAGTGGAAAAATATATTTGTATATATTTAAACTTTTTGACTCAAATATTTTGTAACTAAATAATTGATCATCAAAATAATTAATTTAGTAGAACAGCTAAATCTATCTTTATAGAATAATTAATTTTTGTCTAGTAGGATATATATATATATATATATATATATATATATATAAACTCTAGATACTTATTTCTATGAGTGTGAAGTATATGATGGCTATAAAATTATTCGCCTGTAACAGATTTCATGTTAATTAGTATATATTTTACCAAAACAAATTTAAATGGAAACATAAGGGGTTTGAGTAATTCTTTAGATTAACATATTGTATTATTTAAATTTAAATTTGTATTTCCCGTAAAAAAATGTGCAAAGACGATGTACATAGGTCCTCTATGAAAAAAGAGAAACAAAATCCTTATGCAAGAAAAAAATTATAAATTTTAACAAAAAATGTTAAGATATTCATAAATTTATATACATAATAAATCAACAAAATTAGTTTTTTTTCTTTACAAACGAAAACATTAAAAATAAAATTGGATGAAATTAAATCTTAAAAATATTTTTTAAATAAAATCACAAATAGTAAACACAAAAAATATATTTAATCCACAACAAATTACTCGAAAAAAGGAGAAATAAAAAATTAACTCGCAAATCCGTGTTAGTGAAAAAAAAAAGTCCATTTTTTTGCGCCTAATTCCCCAACGGCAATACACCACAATTTTGGAGTATGTGTTTTTGTTTTGGCCGAGACTCATTGGTAATTGTCTTCACATTAAATTAAGCTGATAATTAAGAATTTTGTCCATTTTTGGATGATTTGATACTTAAATTGTTATTTAATAATTTTAAACTATCAATTTTAAGTAAAATTAATTGCATCGGACTAAATTGATAGTTTATGTTGAAGTTCTTACTTCTTACTCTTTCCAATAGCACGGCACAACACCACATATCTAATCTCATCTCATTTATATTAGCATATATTGTGACATGTCAGTTATGATGGCGTGGGATGAAATTGCAACATCGAGCGTCAGAACTCAGAAATGCTAGGCTCAGGATACGCAACGGGGGTTACTCAGTATCATCTGATCCTCGCTTCTGTGTGTGTTAAATCTGAGCAGGCACAAATCCCCGCTTCTTCTGCCTTTCCATGTTCGGATAAGAGTCGTCGGTGGCAATGCTTCACAAATGCCGGAAGTGGGCCCAGGTCTCTGCTTTGTGTGCCAAAACCTGAAAATAGCGAAAAAACACAAGGTGATGATGGTGAAGGAGCTTCTGCTTCCAAACAAGTGGAAGCAGAACGAAATCTCCTCTTCCTCGCCAGAAGGATTCAAAATTCAGGAATAATATCTTCATGCTTGGTTGGTCTCCTCACCGGCGTTGCTGTCGTGCTTTTCAATAGCGCTGTGAGTACGCTAGCCAGTTATGAGCTAACTAACTATACTCTCAGTCTCAATTTTATCACTGTTATTACTATTATTATTATTATTATTATTATTATTATTATTATTATTATTATTATATGCAAATGCAAATGCTATTTATTATTTAATACAATAAATAAACCAAAACAAACGAAACCATAAATAATGAATGCATAGGACTAAAATTTGACGAAGGTCCATGGAATTCGTGATTTGTTCTGGGATGGTATTCCGTCTCGAGGCGCCTCGTGGTTGAGAGAAGAGCCTATTGAGGCAACATGGACAAGAGTGATACTGGTTCCAGCTTTCGGGGGCGTGCTTGTGGCTACATTGAACCTCCTTCGTGATTCTGCGGCCGAGCAAGAGCAAAACCCATTCGTGTCTGCTTCCCGCCCTTTATTGAAGGCCTTGGCGGCTTCTATTACCTTGGGCACTGGTAATTCCCTTGGTCCTGAGGGTCCCAGCGTTGAGATTGGTACTTCAATTGCCAAAGGTGTTGGTTATTTCTTTGACAAGAATTCTGCCAAAATGCTCTCGCTTCTGGCTGCTGGATCTGCTGCTGGTCTCTCCTCTGGTATGTATGTCATTCGGTACCTCTTACAAACTTGCGAGCTTGAGTTATTCTCTTATCTTTAGTTTTATTTGTCCTCAGGTTTCAATGCTGCTGTTGCTGGTTGTTTTTTTGCGGTTGAGTCTGTCTTGTGGCCATCATCTGCTGATGCAACTTTGCCTCTTACAAATACTACTTCTATGGTCATACTAAGTGCTGTAATAGCTTCCGTAGTTTCGGAGATTGGCCTTGGCTCTGAACCAGCCTTTAAAGTTCCAGAATATGATTTTCGTTCTCCTGGTGGTAAGCCATCAAAAGCCACTTTTTGAGATCTAACACAGTATCATATATTCAGTGTGTGCCACTGTCAAATATCTAAGGAAGCATATAAATGCATTAAGAACCATTAAGAATCAAAGAATCATATTGGTGAAGTATGCTAACTTATGTACAAAATTCTTCTTTGCTATTTTGGTTTGAATAACTTTTTCTGATCTCTGAGACTAAGCTTGTAACTGCCCCACTTAGGACAAACAGGTCAGAATTGCCCTACCTGGATACTTCCTTGCAATTTTTTTAAATCTAGTAAACTCTAAATAATACCTCAACATCTGTATCGGGCTAGTCCCTTCTCCACTCTCATGACACAAAATGCAAGCAAGCTATAATATTAGGATGCCATATAAAATCATTGAGCTGCCATGATGCTACTATTGTTATCATCTTTGATATCTTCTATTGCTGGGCATGTAAGATTGTGAATACTACAACTAATGCTTTTCCATAGCTCCTCTTTGCCCTTTTATAGCTCCTGAACTTTTTTTATTGCCAACATGGCTCTACTTTGACACTTTGTTCTAAGTTGATAAGGGATTGAAGGATAAACAAAAAGGAAAACTGAAAATTGAATTAAAAGGATAAATTAAAGTTGAAAAAAGATAGATTGAAATTGAATAGAAGTGGTTTTCACTCCATTAATGTCTGTTTACATTGCTTGATGACTACAGTAGTTTATGGGGTATTTATACACCTCATATTAGGTTAAAGATAAAAACCCTAAACACACTATTAGAAAGATCAATTTGCTAACTAAATACATTAAATTCAAAATACATAGAATCAAATTGAAGAAAAAATCCCTTTATCAGTTATCACAAAGTCACAAAAAAAATCCCTTTATCACGAACATCTGAAGTGCTGAAGTGCATATCAAAGTGCTTCAAGAATTTTCAGTAATGGTGGCAAACAAACAATTTGACTGCTTTTAAATCTATAATACATGGATACACAGCATCCCTACTGTAGATTGAAGAACCTCCTGATTGACCATTAGAAACAGATTAATAAATAATGGCATTGTCATATTGGTTGCAAGGTTTTGAATTTCTAAATCTGTTCTGTCAAATATGTCTAAGTTATTCTGATTTGACATTATATGGCAAAGTCATCTATAGGCATGTCTTCAAATTTCAAGAACAAAAGCTTATTCCTTTGAGAAAAATTCTTGCTTCTTCCCCCCCTCTGCCCTCCTCAATCTGATCAGTAAGTTTTACTGTGCGAATATTCAAATTATTTTCAGAGCTCCCACTGTATCTGCTGCTCGGTGTTTTATGTGGTCTTGTGTCGTCAGCACTGTCTTGGTGTACATCATATATGTTGAATAATGTTGACAATCTTCACAAGGCTACTGGCATCCCACGAGCTTCATTCCCTGTGTTAGGAGGTTTATCAGTTGGGTTGATAGCCTTGTTATATCCTGAAATCCTCTATTGGGGTTTTGAGAATGTTGACATTTTGTTGGAATCTCGGCCATTTGTGAAAGGCCTTTCCATTGAACTTCTGCTTCAGCTAGTAGCCATCAAGATAGTTGCAACTTCTTTGTGCCGGGCATCTGGATTAGTGGGAGGGTATTATGCTCCATCTCTCTTTATTGGTGCAGCTACTGGGATGGCTTATGGAAAATTCATTGGTTTGGCTGTTGCTGAGTTCAATCCTATGATTAATCTCTCTGTATTGGAAGTGGCATCCCCACAAGCTTATGGCCTGGTACCATTCTTTTCTTTGTGGCTATATAAATTTTGACTTCAGGTATTTTACATTTGATATAATCATTTTTGCTTGGGTTTGATTTGTGAGGTTAATTTGATCTTTCTAGGATGACTTCATTCATGGATGGACAAATGAGCCTTTTCCTACTGAAACTCTTCCCTTTCCTATGCAAATAATCACAGTTGTTTAGTTTTTCAAAATGTTAAATCTTGATAAGTACCATCTTGTTTACTAGTTTGTTGTACAAGGCCTTTCTCTTTAGTCTTTTTCATCTTATCATAGTAGAATCTCTTTGACTTAATGGATAGTAACAAAAAGAAGGAAGTGTATCAGAAGGAAGTGTATCGTGCAATATCATGCAATAAATTTAGTATGCAATTTGACTTTGGAAGCATGTGCTATATTTTGATCGAGAGAAATAAAAGAAAGGGGGTTGGAAATGAAAGGTTATTCTTTGTTTTAAGTTTAAAGTTTTGTCAATAAATGGTAACACGTAGGTTCAATTTTTAACTATTTAAGTTCTAAGTGATATTACATGTATAAGTCTTTTTCTCAACCAAGTCTAACCAAATTGGTGCAACCTTAACAAAAATTCATTTCATCACAAAGGGCATATAACACAAACTCTCACTCACTCTGTCACTCAACACACCTAAACCTTATTATCCAACTGTTGGACTTAATTAGCAAAAAGATTTGTATGTGTAGCATTTCTCTTAAGTTCTTTATTGCTGGCTAGTTTTATTGGAGTTTCCATTCTTTGCCTCTGTTTTTTTTTTCTCACTTTTTGTATTGTCTATGTTTGTACTTTTATATGATTTTGTACTTGCCTCAGTTCCATAACAGCCTTTTCTACTTGTATGTTGTTCTGTGATGACGTTTCTTTTATATATATGATCACACAGAACTTCCTTTGCAGGTTGGAATGGCTGCAACCCTTGCTGGAGTTTGTCAAGTGCCTCTTACTGCGGTTTTACTTCTGTTTGAATTGACACAGGACTATCGGATTGTTTTACCTCTACTTGGAGCAGTAGGCTTGTCTTCATGGATATCATCTGTGCAAACAAAGAGGGGAGATGGCAGTGGAGAATCATCAACTGGTAATAACTTTGCTGAAGGTGTGCCATTTTCAAGCAATTTGTGTCAGGTGGAAAGCTCACTTTGTGTAGATGATGATGATGTTGAAACAACATATTCCACGAGAACACTTGTTTCCGAAGCCATGAATGCGAGATATCTGAAGGTCTCAATGTGCGCACTGCTTACTGATGTAATAGACCTCATGCTCGCTGAGAAAGAGTCCTGTGCTGTAATTATTGACACTGATGATACTTTGATTGGTTTTTTGACACTCAAAGACATTCAAGAGTACGGAAAAATTGCAAAAGCCAGAAGCAAAAAGCCTAAGGTATAAGACTTTAAATCTCAAGTGGATGTAGAATCTTTGTATATTTTATTTGATGATGATGTAATATATACGACTTAAGTCACTTTATGGTGACAGAAAAAGCTGGGGAAACTCTTGCAACTTAATATCATCAAATCCATTACTTCTACACTTCTGATTATACATAACAGGGGACGTAGGTTCTGATACTCCACATTTTATGCATTTATCTATACAATGCTTTGAATGTCATCATGTTCTTAGGCGAAGAAACAACAAATGATTGTTCTCTTTGCATGTAAAGTATAGGCATTAAGTTGGCCGCTTAGGAAATATGTCTGCTTTTTTTTTTGGTTCATTCTTTTATTTTCTTTCTATCCCTTTCGTATTTGACGTATTCATGTGTAAAGATATGGTATTGGTTAGAGTCTCACATTATTTAAGGATATAGTTAAGATAACCCATATAAGCATCTTGGCAATCCTTCCCAGGGGTATCAAAGCCTGTTAGTGGTTATTGTTGGACCATCTACAGATGTCCAATCGGACAAACTTCACACTTAGAAGTCTGGTCTTGGACATGAAGTTGTGTTAGATTCAAGTGCTTAAGCAAAGGCTACAGTTAGGATTGAAATCTAAAAGAGTAACAAATGTGCAGTTGTTGAATTAAATTACTTTCATTTTTCATTTTTCTTTTAGGTGGGGATGGTGGTAGCTACCTAAGTACAGATACTGCTAAAACTAGTGTTGAACTAAATTTATTTGTTCTGTCACAAATTTGACTATTTGGTTCTTCTTCTTACAGGAACTTGTAGTTTCTGAATTATGCCTATTAAATGGCGGAGTATGTAGTGTACCATGGACAGCTACTCCTGACATGGAACTTAGTTATGCTCAAATGACTATGAACAAATATGGAGTGAATCAAGTTCCAGTCGTGAGGAATATCCATGAAAGAGCATATCCAGTTGGCATCTTGGATCTTGATAGTATCAGTCTAACGTACAGGTTTGTTGCTCTGCCATCATACTCTAAACTCATTGGAAATCACAAAATCTACTTAAAAAAAAAAAAAATGAAACAAAACCATTGTTGAACAAGGTTTCAAGGATGCCATCCAATTTCATTTAATTTGATTCTTCGTGACATTAATTGATTCAACCTGTAGATTTCAGATATGAATGCAAATATGAACCTCTTGACTGTGAAAGATGAAACAGGCTAAAGCTGGTAAATCCAACTGAAAATCTAGGATGGCGTGGGTAGTACTACTGAAAAGGACAGTAATAGGGGTAGAAGCTTCTTCGTGAGACTGTATTCAACATTAAGTATTTAAGTAGAAATTTTTTTTTATAAGAAATGTGGAGGTTAATTCTTAATTTCAAGCTTTTTTTTTTTTTTTTTGGGGTTGGGGGGGTGGTCTGGTTGGTAAAGGAGGGGATCACCGTTTTTCCTTTCCTGTTGTGTCTGAGCTATGCTCTAAGTAACCTCTAAGTAATTATTGCTCCCTTTAATTGCAGTGCTTTGGCCACCAGACGCTCCCTCAGCTAATATTTTAAAGTAAGTCATGACTTTTCTTGAGCCTGCACAAATAAGTCATATTTTGGCCTTTGAAATTATAAAGAAACTTTTTAGTTTATAAAGTCGCAAAATAGATGTTAGTGTCTTAACTTTGCTATTCTATAGTGACATATTAGCTTTTGATTTTAAGGTGGCATAATTTAGAATAAAGTTAAATTACTTTGCTGCAACATTTCTTACTGCCATACATGACTGACGTGTTTTTTGGGCATATTTAAAAAAACTTTTGGATCTAGTTTGAACATATATTACCTCAAAAACCGCACAAAATACTGAAATGGTTGAGATGCCACCATGACGTTTAACATGAGACCTTCAGCAAAACTATAACATGTAACATAGAGACTATTATAAAATGTAAAAATCGTATATTAGTACATGTGTCAATGGTGTTTGATGTACCAATAGTAACATTGTAATTCTTATATTTCAATTTCAAAGATTTAAAAAATTAACTACAAGGTATCAATCGAAATAATTAATAGTAGAACTACAAGACTAATGTGTACATTTACTTGAAATTCTTTTTTGATAATATTTTACTTGTGAGTTGTGAGATATCTTTAACATGTTAAGCTAGATTCCACTTTCTAACAGAATTGTTCTGATATTTGTATCCAAAAAAAAAATGTTCTAATATTTGCAACAATGATATGAGTGTCCAACACCCGAAGAAAAGGGAAAAAAAAAAAAAAAAGAAAAGAAAAAACATAGTTATTTTTTTATTTCGTTTTTTCTTTCAGTATTTTTCTTGGTTTCTTTAAGTGTTAAACACTCATTTGGGGTTCATATATTGTTATTAGAATTTAGAACCTGATGAGATTAAGTCGTTATTCAGCATCGGAAACTCATCGATTGTGCATTCAGCAAAGCAAAGGTGCTCTTCCACGCCAATGACCATTTGCCATCATGTTGGGGTTTATATTGGATTCTTTGGGATTATAGCACTAAGCCACTAATGAATAATGACATTGCAGATTTCGATTTTGTATATTTTGCGCCCGACATGATCATATTTAGTATTTACACTTTTCCATTTTTTTGCATTGCCCCTTTTTTTCTATTGGTTTACAAGAAGAGACAATGTTTGTGTGAAGTGTCACAATTGGCTAAGACTGTGATTGGCGCAGAAAATGTATCAAATCTAATACATCTCACAAGGCCAATTTCGATATCTCGTATGGATTCCCAACTCCCAAGCATATTTGAATCTCAAACACTTTCGTTGCTACATGCTGTTGCTCAGGTTATAAGGGATATATGACTGTAATGATTATATGAGAAAATACTTTGTTATCCACTGGATTAAGTTTTATTGCTAGGATTACTCACATAATAAAAGTCCCACGCAACCTCAATTCTTCCTTACCAGATACAGTTCACATCTCACGCAACTCTGCTCCACCTCTCTCTAGTCTCTGCATTTCATCCCAAAAACATCAATTGAACCCACTTTCCTAAAAGTTTGTGTCCAGTCCTTTCTTTTTGAATTCCTATGTTATGGACAAAAGACTAATTCGTAGCGAACAGGGTTTACGGTTGATCAGTAATTACCGCATGCATAAGACAGAATTTGAACCTCAAAACTAAAAAATTAGCCGAATGATTATTTTCCGTAAAGAATATTTAATAATCAATAATTTATTGAATAAAAGTAACCAAAATATTTCGTTATGGAATTTAATGTTATTATTCACCCACCTTCTTTTTGTTTATTATAGATAAACATCATGTCACATTTATTGGATTTATTATAGAACAACGGTTTCTTTTTTCATTCAATTGAAATTCAAAATGTAGAGATATCAAATATAATAATTATCACATTCGCATACATTAATTATTAAATCATATCACCTTATAATAATATAGAATAGCGGTTTCTTTTCTTTATTCAATTGACAACAAGAGTTTGGTCAATTCTGGTAAAAAATATTTGATTAGTTATTAATTAAAAAAAATAAAATTGGTCACTTAAAATATATAAAACTAATCATTCAAAATATAACAACCGATCATTTTAAAAAAAAATAAAATTAATTATTTAAAATAATACAAATTAATCATCCAAAATACTAAAATTAATCATTCAAATTTTTTAAAGGTATTGACTAATAGTTTCTCCATAAAACTAAGCAACCATTCAAACCTTCCATGTAATGATAAGCAACCTAAAAGAAACCTAAAAGGATAAATATGTCTTTTTGTTAAAATTTTTGTCCTTCTATTTAAATATTACATAAATTAAATAGTTTATTCTTATTCTTTTGTAATGATAAACAATAACGACGTTATATCTTTTTATGATAATAACAAATTATGGCGAGCAATATTCTAAATTTCTAACTAGTCCAACAAAATTTTCTTAAAAATAATTCACATTAGCTCAAGTTTTAGATATAGTAATCAACTAATCAATATCAATATATACTAAGCTTTTATATTTTGCCGCGGGGTGGGTTGATTGTGTGTTAATTATGAGGATTTTGGACATGAATGAGGGAGGGGTTCATTGGAGAGCCGTCAAAATGGGTCGCGGCTCGTGGGTCGGCTCGGGTAACTCGCGAGCCAATAAAATTATAACGTCTTAAAAAGCGAGTCAATTTGGCTCGGCTCGGATAACTCGCGAGTTAGACGGGTTTGGGTCGGGCAGGTTCGGTTGGGCTCGGATGACCCGTTTTCCCTTTTTTTTTTCTATTTTTTTCTACTTTTCAAAAATAAAAATTGCTTCAAAGATACAAAGTCCTTTTGTTATACACGCTAACAGCATAACATGCATGTTTATATATGTAAAAAAAATATCTATGTATGATAATTTAATTTTTTGTGAGATATGTTGTAAAAAAAAAATGTTAACATTATGAAATGTGAAGAAACTTTTTTGAAAAAAAAAAAAACCGGGTACTTCCTCCACTCGTTTTAAAACGAGCCAACTCTTTTTTTATGTTTTAGCTCGTCGCTCGGAGCGGGCCGGCCCATATTTGGGCCGTCGCCCGTTTGACAGCTCTAGTTCATTGACAGTGATTCAATATGGGGCAATCCGTATCCAACAAAAATATGGGCCAGCAACATAGACCTAATCTTCTCAAGTTGGACTTCATTGAGCCCAAATGTATTCCATGAAATGAAAGACTGGGATGGGGAAGAAAAAAAAAAACAGGAACATGGCAACTCCCTGCTTACGCAAACGTAGGTTCAGGAGTCAGAGGCTCTCAGCCAGGAAATGACGAAGTTATGCTTATATTGTGCTTCATGCACGATTGTAATTCTTAAATCTCCAGCCGAGGGAGAGAATGAATCTTTGAACGGACGTAAGCAAAATTCAGCTCCGTTGCTCATTCACACAGATCAGTAAATGCGTGCGAGCGAGCAAATTCTATGATCGAATATTTCCTGTTGTATTATCTATTTCATCACTGAATAAAAATGTCGGCATCGCAATCCCTCGGAGGTCCTTCCCGGTGCGGCCGAGTGCTCGGTCCATCACTCGACAAGATCATAAAGAATGCCGCGTGGCGGAAGCATTCTCACCTTGTCGCTGCCTGCAAATCAACCCTTGACAAGCTCGAATCGGTGTCTGAGTCCGAGTCCGAATCGACCACTTCAGGTACCAACCAACCCCAAGCTCCTCTTTTAGGTCTTCCCTCCACAGATGCTGAAGATGTTCTTCAACCTCTCATTCTTGCGCTTGACTCCGCCTACGCCAAGGTTGTGGACCCTGCTCTTGAATGCACCTTTAAGCTGTTTTCTCTTGGCCTCCTCCGCGGCGAGATTGATGGTTCAGCTGCTTCACAGTCCAGCGTGGTCTTCAACATTATTGATGCCATCTGCAAGTCCGGCGGCCTTGGTGAGGAGGCCATTGAGCTGGGCGTGCTCAGAGTCTTGCTTTCGGCCGTTCGATCCCCTTGCACTTTGATCCGGGCTGATTGCCTGATTCAGATTGTAAGAACTTGCTATAACGTGTACCTTGGGGGTGTCAACGGCACCACTCAGATCTGTGCTAAGTCAGTTCTTGCCCAGATCATGACCATTGTTTTTGCCAGAGTCGAGGAAGACTGTATGGATATACCCCTAAAAAAGGTATCTGTTAGTGACTTGTTGGAATTTACTGATAAGAATCTGAACGAGGGCAACTCCATTCAATTCTGCCAAAATTTTATCACTGAAGTAATGGATGCTAGTGAAGGTGCTCCTCTCAAGCCATGTTCTATAACACCTCCACTCGAATCGTCCAAAGCTGCCGATGAAACAAGCACCGACAATCTCCATAACGAAGCAGGAGCTGGGGAAAGTAAAATAAGGGAGGATGGTTTTCTTCTTTTCAAAAATTTGTGCAAACTGTCCATGAAATTCTCATCTCAGCAGCACCCTGACGATCGTATCCTCTTGAGAGGGAAAATTTTGTCCTTGGAACTCCTTAAGGTAGTCATGGATAATGGCAGCTCAATGTGGCGCGAGAATGAGAGGCAAGTGGTATCATACTTTCTACTCACTCACTTATAATTGCTCCTTCATTAGCACAATCATGTTATTTCTATACTTTGCATAATTCAAACAATATGAACTTAATTCTTGTCTGGAGACTTTTTCAAATTGGGACTTTCACTTTTGTAGAGATTTGATGATGTTGAAATTACTGAACTAAAACCATTTTTGCTATTACTTAACTTTTAACTTCGAATTCTACTGGCATGCTTTCCTGTAAATCCTCTCTGCCAAACCCGTTCTGTTTGGCATATACTTGTATAGGCTTCAAGAGAATTGCAACCTTTTAGGTGTTCTTTTATCTGGCAAACTCATCTTTACTTTTCACGGTGCAGGTTTCTCAATGCCATCAAGCAGTATCTTTGCCTGTCATTATTAAAGAACAGCGCTCTCTCAGCTATGGCTATTTTCCAGCTTCAGTGTGCAATTTTCATGAACTTGTTATCTAAATTCAGATCTGGGTTGAAAAAAGAAATTGGCATGTTTTTTCCTATGCTTATTCTCCGGGTTCTTGAGAATGTCCTTCAGCCCAGCTTTTTGCAGAAAATGACTGTCCTTAACTTGTTGGACAAAATCTCTCAAGATCCTCAAATTATAATTGACATATTTGTCAATTATGATTGTGACGTGGATGCTTCAAACATATATGAAAGGTATCATGCTTATGTCATATTTTGCTGTTGTTAAACCTTGGTAGTGGTCATTATTCAATTAAAGACATTGGCTAACATGATTAAGTACTTTGTTTGGGTTTGGATGGGGTAAATTGAGGTTAATTGAAATAGCTTTTCTTCCCCTCCCCACCCCCTTTCATCTTAAAGGATTAGAAAGAGGAGGATGCCTTGGTTTACATCCATTGTGTGGTTTTAGGGTTCAAATGCAATCTTATTAAGAAGTTTGCTTACATGTTATATTTGGAGAACTCTCTTTCTGAATTTAGAGCCTTTTTGGGGTCTGCATTATAATCTAGAAAACATTCATGTATATTCTTGTGATTTCTGCATCTTTATTTAGTATTTAAACTCTTATAATTCAATCAGATATTTGCAGGATTGTCAATGGCCTTCTGAAAACTGCATTGGGCCCACCTACAGGCTCAACCACAGCTTTGTCTCCAGCTCAGGATTTAACTTTCCGACATGAATCTGTGAAATGTTTGGTCAGCATCACTAAGTCAATGGGGGCTTGGATGGACCAACAAACGAGGATAGGAGATTTATATCTACCAAAAATCTCTGAGAGCAATGGTACACCAGAGCATCATCTACCACCATATGGAGAAGAAGGAATTGCTTCTGACCATGAGCTAC
>JASCZI010000008.1:28740-59613 GCA_036250425.1 Stylosanthes scabra
AAAAAAAACTAATCATATGCACCGTTGGAATTAGATTTTGTAAGAGTCTAACAAATAACAATGCAACAGTCCTGGAACTAGGAACTCTCAAGAGTGTCCTAGTAAGTTCAGGATAGTGAATCAACACAAAGGAACTAATATACCTAGCTCTTTATATCCGGTCCAGTCACTCTTCTCCCACCACTGTCAATTAGATCAATAAAGCCAATTAAATGAATCCACCTGGGGTGTGTGATACTGATAGGGTGATGAATATTTTCAACAAAACATAAAAAATGAGTCCACCTTGGAAGACAGTTGATGGCATTCTTAAAAAGATACCAACTTAATATACTTCAAATATGTTTGAGATTATATACTTGATTTAGCTACAGGAAATGTCAATAGAGTATACTCAAAATATATGAAAAGATATCAGATGCCAATGGAACTATCCAGCTGCTTGGTTTAACAAAAAGTAAGACTTAAGTGACACAAAAACTGGGGGAAAGATATCCAAAAGAAATTCTTATTTACAAATAAACTCCAAAATAACATTTAGTCTCATCCATATTTTACAGAGTTTAAAGTAAAGAGAAAAAAGTAAAGACCAAAAGCAAATGAAAGAAATTATATATGTAAAGCATTTAAAATGCAGAAAAATCAGGTTTTAAAAAGTCTAGGTGGCAACTTGAAGGATCTTAAGATCTTTCCAACATTATGATTTCACTTGTGTGTGCAAGGATGGGTTCATTGTGATGACACCTCAGGGATAACCAGAAATTACCCTTTTCAAATGTCAAAGATAAATATTCATATAAGGTTAATCAGCATTAAATTCATGAAAATTGATAAAATCATATTAACTTTCAAACTAGAGTTGCTCCAAGAGTAAACCAAATTCCTAGAAGTATCTAATTGCAGATTAGTGCTCAACATTTCCAAGTAATATAAAGTGTTTGCACACCAAGATCCTCTTCCCATTACATGCAACCATATTTTCCTAATAATATATTGATCTAAGTTACAAAATTATTCGGTTGAAAAGGTGTGATATTACAAGCCTCTGACATTAAAAGCATCAGCAAATCATTCCATAATGTTCCTATCACTTTTATTTTTAGTTTTACTATGAATTATCCCACAACAAAAAGTTGGAATGGAAATCTTTCTGGTCTGCAGGTAGGAAATACGATCACATCTTCTCTTTTTATATTATAGTCTAATGTTTTCTTTAAAAATACAAAGATAATTCACTGGTTCTGAACAAGAATATATTTGATAACTAAGCATAGAAAAATAGAGATAAGAAAGCTTGCATTCAAACAGTTTTGTTAACATAATCTTTTTCTATAGGTTTGCTATCACATTAAACCAAAACAAGTACCGTTTCTTTCCATTCTGAGGAAGTATCATGGGATTGACCACCCATTTTTGTCCATCTACATCTATATCCATTTTCACCCTGTTCTTCACCACTTTCTCTGTACCAGGTACTGCCATCTTCATTAGTGCCAGCCTCATTTATATTTTCATTTAACAAGCTGATACCCCAGTCCTTCTCATTTGCTATACCGGTGTCTGGAAGAACCAGTTAACATAAACCGACATAATATTCATCAGTCAGAACTCCACTATTGAGCAATGCAGGTATCTTAAATGGCCTTCGTTAATGTTCAGAGCAGATATAACATGGTAAATATGGCGATTATTCAGTACCTCTTTTTGGTGGCGTATCGCGTGATTGCGGACCAGAATTTCTCGGGATGCAACGTGGAAAGAATTTTTCCTGCTTCAGAAAGGATCTGCAGCCATCATGAAGCACTGAGATCATTAGTTTTAAAAAGAAAAGTTTCAACCACCACACAAGTTGTATGAATCTATAAACAACAACCAGTTTAAATTCAGAGTTATAATGGCTTCCCCAACCAAAGCATCTTTAGTTTTTCTTGAGAAAACAATGAGGATGACCGAAAGGCTAAACAGAGAATAACAATGAAAAGTGTGGCCCATCCTTCCTTGCTCCTAGAAGTTGATCAGAACATTTCAGTGCGATGACAAAATCAACGGCAAATTATTTTCAGTTTTAAACCAGTATAGCAGTTAGGATAAAATTAAGGAATCTGAGTCTATATAAACAGAATGACATCAGCCTTCACAATTCAAAAACAGTAATGCTACATGTACCACTATACATCCCATTTAAAACACGGAAAATATAAACATCAGCACGGAAAAATTCACAAAACACATTAATACAATATACGATAGCATAGAAACAGTTACGTATAGCATAAATAGCATATCTCAACATAGAAATCAAAATAGAAGAAGAAAAAGACAAGAGGTGTATAGAGGTGTACATGTAGATTAATTCATTTGAAAATACTAAAATTATTTATCCTCATTGATCATTATGCCTAAAGGTTGATACATCTTATTACATTACATAGTGACGGAAGCATATATAAAGCCACTTTCATATATTAGACTATTAGAAACCAGAAAATGGACATCACAAGCATCATCTAAGGACGTTTGAAACCAGCAAATAAACTATCGAAATTTCGTAACAACTCATTTGCATGAATATTCGTAATTCGTGACATATACTCTACGACACAAAGAATTGAACCGAATCGAAAAGGCTTAGCAGGTTATCACTGATGCGGAGCATTTTGTTTCATAATCCGAATAATAAATGCTTCAGATCCAATATCATTTTAAAACCATAAGATTCACAGCATCAATATCAAGCCAATATACGCAAATTCCAGAGACCTAGCTACACGAATAGAATTTCACGCAATGAAGAAAACAAGTATTCTATATATAGATAGACATACGGTGGAGAAGCGAAAGGCATTGCGGCAGGAGAAGCCTGAATCCTGACTCTGTGAGTGCGAGAGTGATGCTTTTTATTTGGATCGAAGCGCCATTCGTCGTTCTTATCGCCGCCGTTGCCGCCAGGACCACTCGTTCTGCGAATCGGAGTAACCGAGTCGGAACAGCAACAGCGCAGTTGAAAACTACCGAGTCGAACTCGGTCGGCGTCGGAGCAAACCTTCCTTCGCTTCCTGGAGCCGAAACCAAGGACGTTAGTGTTAGGCTGGAGAGCAACATTGAGTCGCCTAACTCGTAGCTTGAAATCGAAGTGCGTGGTGGAGAAGCCTCTAGAACTTGACGCCATTAATTCCAAATCACATTGACGCATGAATTAGGTCAAAACTCGAAAGCAAATGCAGTTGCAGTTGCAGTTCGTAACTAACTGTTATAGTTGCTTCTTTGCGTCTCTCACAAAATGATAGTGAGGACAGAAATGGAATGTGAGGGATAATTGCGGAATGAAAAATGTAAGGAGAGAGAGGAAGAAGAAGAAGAAGAGGAATGTGTGAATTGAAGCATTTGAATTGAGAGTGAGATTGAGCGAGAGAAATTGAAGAGAAAAGGAAGTAGTGGTAGAGAGAAGAAGAGGAAGAAGAGAGGGCGATGTGATGATGAGATCAGATCCGGGCTGGGCTGGGCTTTCTTCGACCATGGCTGCGAATCCCGAGATTTACTCATATATATGAGCATACACGTGAGCACTTGGGTCCCACTACCATTGGTGTCGCTTATTCCACTTTCGTTGCGCCACGTGTCATCTCTTCAACCGCCACCGGTATCTTTGTTGGATGAGGAGCACCCCCAAGGCACCAACTCCCTCTATTTTCATTTTTTTCTTTTTTTTTTTGTTTTACTTTTTTGGTAATAAACTTTACATTTAATCTATATTTCCTTTCTTGTCATTCAGCTTTTCATGTGTCACTGTTCAGGCTTCGTTAATGTAAATATAATATGTTTGGTTTGATAATCGGATTGGATTTGGAAATAAACACAGAGGATTCACTTTAGAGTTTAGACAATATAATAGTAGGTGAATTTGGGTAATATTCTCTTTAGACAATTGTAGGTAAATACATGCATACATGCGGATCAAACAATTCTAAGATGAGAAAGTTGATAAATTAATATTTTGATCTTTTTTTAATATTATTTTACAATTTTAGAAATTTTCTTACATTAAATAATATATATGTCTATGATTATATATTTATATATGAAAATATTTTTACCTAAAAATAATAATTACGATATAAATGTATTATATTAAATAATTTAGATAAATGTATTAATTTTTAAGAATTTTTAATTATGATATTTATATGATTTTTTTTACATAAGTAGTATCGAATAAATTTATAACTATGTTAAACATGGACAAATAATTAATCACTTATATAAAATATATATTAAAATATAATATTAGACAGATAATCTCTTTTCGAACATAGGTGAATATACCATAATAACTATACAAATACAAAGACATTAATTGAAAAGAAAAATTTTCAAAAAGTTTGAAAATTTAAGGGTTTGTTTACGTGTTTTATGTGGAACATTGTAAATAGGGAAAAAAAATGCAAGCAGCAAAAATATAGAACCTCGAAAAGTCTTGATAAATTGTTAAGGATGGTCTCTAGTGGAGTGGAATTCATTCCTTTCTTGTGTGGTGAATTGTGTTTCGCCCTATCTTACTCACACTTCGTTTGAATTTTCAGATTTCAAGAGAATTAATTTCCATACATGAGTTTTACACTTGTATGTATTAGCAAAAACAATTTTTATATGTATTATTTATATAGTTATTCAAAAGAATAATATAAGAATAATCCCGATAAAAAATAAATATAAGTAATGCTATGATAAAAAATGAAATTCCGATTCTTCACTAAAAAAATTATGTGAATATAATTATTGATTGTTTAAAATATTTTTCAATTAGTATATCAATATTTGAAAGAGTAAGGAGTAATGACGTTGCACCATTACATCATTTAATTTAATGATCTATACTCTATGGATAACACAAAATTTAATGCAACAAGAATTTAAATCCTTCGCGGCACAGCGTGGCCACATCCCACAGAAAGTAGCAGAAATAGATAGAATACCGACACGACAAAGATCGAAAAGTGGACTTGAATCCCCCGTTGGAAAGTTAAAAAGTCCTCTCCCCTTATCCACTTGCCCCAAAGTCCAGTCACTAAGAAATGCTCGAATCTTTCCTCCCACAATGCCCCTTCCACGTGTCACTCAAATATAACTCATGCACACGTCAAAGCACCTGTTGACCAAGAGAATAACAAATTGTGGATAAGAGGCTGACTCAAAATGAATGCGTGCTTACGTGTTACCAAAAGTCGGTAGATAATTCGTGGTTATTAGCCCTTCACGTGCCAAGGAGAAACAAGTCAGCTAGCAACCGAGAACGCTCAGATTGTTCTTCAACTGAGATCTGATTATATCCAAATCAGAGACACAATGAAGGGGACTTTTAATAATAGACTGTTAAATGGAACACATTGACCACAATTTAGCACAAAAGATAAGGCTTTGCAGCTAAGCCTTGGGTCCTTAGTGTTCCTTTCTGTTTCCAATACAATTCACACAAAATAAAATGAAGCTAATAAGTGCTGGAGTTATTACCTCTCCTCAAAGTTACACGTATTGTACAGTAGACAAATTCAGGGTATATAGAAAGAACTTTAACCATGAATTAAGGTGTCGTACCAAAGAATATGCTAGAAACATAAACCAAAAAGAAATCTAAATATGTCATTGCTTTCCAGGGGGGCTATGAATGGTTGCTGGTTAAGGGATGTTATGCACATAAAACATTGAACATGTTTGTCACATCGACCCGCCAATGGTGACATGATGTAATGAACATTTGGGTCTTCTAGTCATCTGTTAATCTCAATACCAGAGCAGGAAATTACTGACACAGAACCAGAAGACAAATGGCTACAATGGCGTAATTCATATTTGAACTTCATTTTTTGGAGATGAAAGGTTTAACCGATTCTACAACAACCTGTTTTAAAAGAAAAAATGCCAAATCAATATAATGGTTATTTATAATGTCAACATCTAACCTACAATACATTATCATAAGTATTCTTTTAAAAGCAGGATGAAAACAGGGCTAACTCATCTAAGCCTTTACCATCAAGAAACTCGGATGAAACACTCAAGCCTATGTCCAATATTCTGATGGTTAAAATATACAATATATTGGTTCATCAGGATTCAGGAGCAGTAACTCTACTTGTTTTGCAGTCATAGCGCCATTGGATAAAACAGCTAAGACGATACATAAAGCGTAATATAGGTGAAAATCAAGTGTGGTGCAGAGAATATTTGAGGAGATTCTTTATATATATAATAAGACCATCCAAATAAAAGCAGATTAAAAAAAAAATCTGATTTTCATGAGAAGAACTAATCAATTTAAGACCGAGGATTACCCTGCCATCATAGGATAAAGATGCAAAGATCCATGGTTCACGAGAACTCCAGGTGAGCCCTGTAACATGAACCAATAGTTGGAAATAAAAATCAATAAAGATCATGAATTTAAGCAAGAAGAAGAAGTCTCTTACCATAAATGCTGTCTTCATAATCACTGTAAGTATTGAGTAACGGATCAACCCAATGAGTAGGTGACTCAGCTTGGCTGCAGAAACGCAAACACAGGCAAATCAGAAAAATAACATTAGTCGTGAAAAAATCTTTAATAATATCAAAAATCAGAAAATGACCTCTCAGTTGATAAATCGTCATTGCCTAGAGACGCTAGCCATAGGTTCACTGTTGAATCTGTACCGGCACTCTGTAATATCCACATCATGAAAATTAATTAAACAACCCCATACACAAATGAGCAATAGAATAAGTTTGTAAGTAATTCAGTATGCTTCTGATTGTGTGTGTTGTGTGTATGAAAGAGAGAGAATGAGAGAGAACCAAGATCATCCCGTCATACTCAGGGTTGCACTTGACAATCCATGTCCTGGCAATACAAGTAATACATACTGCCAATCAGATGTCTGTAAAAACAATATCAAATTGTTTATTTACATAAAAAGAAAAGATTTTAATGGCATAAAGACATAAGTTATTTGGGCATCAAAATAATGATCATAACATGCAGGAAGAATGGAATAAAGAGTATTTGTTTCTACGTAATATAACTAAGAAATGGAATCAACTCTTCAAGTACAGGGACAGTTACCAATGCGTATGTCCTGGAAGTTCTTGGATGGGAACTTTTGGTTTTCTTAGATCCCAGATATGTATCCCAGACTCATGTTCTGCAGTAACCTGTACCGAGCATAGTAATTCAACTCAGTCAACAAGAATAGAAAGTGGTAGAATAAAACCATCTCAGAAGTCAGCTGCTCTGTATGTAAGTACGAAGTCGCATAATTCAAATTAAAGTATTTCAACAATGTATATTTGAGGAAATGTATATAGACACACGTATCACTTCAACAATGATCACATGGTTTAAGTCTTACAAGTACATGGTTCCTTTTAGGGTGATAATCAACACTGCGTACATGGGAGCATTCAATTGAAATAGTCTTCCTGAAATTCAAAGAATCGTATTATTAGACAACAATTCCAAGTGATACTAATCCATGCTAAAACTCATTGCTTGCAGTGGAATCTCTGACCCTCTCCCTCAACCCACAGTAGTGAACTTCAAGAGAAAATAGTAGTTTAACTACAGAAAAGGAAGAAAATAACTACAAATACATTTACTTTCAAAATTACACAAAACTGGGTAATGATGTTCCGGGATGCCTGGAATCATGTTACCACATAATTCAAAGTTTCAATGAAACTAAACTAACTTTCCTCATTATATAAAATAAAATAATAAAAAAAGCCAACATGATTTTTGTTCGCCATTGTGGAATATTTTCATCTCCTGTTTAAATAAATCATTACAACAATGAATTATGTTATCTGAACATTACATACCCCATTGCTCTGACATCCCATAGTTGGAGAGATGATTCATAAGTTGCAGCAACAGAATTCACATCGTGTGGATCCCATGCCCCACCAGATATCTTGTGGGGCATGCCAGCTGAATCTTGTGATTGTATCTACATTTTGTGTTGGGGGTGCACGTTAGTCCCAACAGTCATTGCACACCATTTGCAAATATGAGATATTTACATATTGTAATCACACGTTACTAAGTAAAGAGGATTCTTCAAGGTATTAAAACCAAGATTATCAAAGTCCAAACACATTAATACTTAAACACAATGCTATCTAATACCAATATCCCTAGTAACTTTGCGATATTCAACTCTTATGCAGATGGCCAATTAATATGAATATTGAGTTTTCCTTTTCCAACCCAAATAATCAAACCCTAAAATCATAGAATCAGAGTCATTCAAACTACAGCTAGGCAGTTAGCAGTAGATGTTACAGCTGGCAATGATCAATCATTCTACCATGAACTAATGATACACTCTAGATTCATAAGAGAAGATAAGACCCATTATGGACAACATATAAAATCCATTTCTCAGTCATTTTAGGGAGATCAATTTACACCTATCTTCAATCAGTTTCAAGCCTTAATTTTTTATCATGCCTGCTCAAAACTTCAAAAGAATAGCTTCTAGGGGAAAAAAAACAATTATCTTTAGAGTTAATGCAGGAAGAAATAAAATAACTAATCCATTGATCACGTATATTAATATTACACTTCAAGGAGCTAGAATACTTTCTTTTATTTTTTAATTTTTAAGGCCTAAAGGCAGAGAGAAATCGCCCATTTCACATTTGCATGTTTTTAAACGATCTTTCAACATTTTAGTCTCCCCAACTTTTCATGTGTACAACATTCAAGATTTAAAATCATTAACTTATTATAACAAGTGATAGTAACTTGGATAACATTGACATGTGTTTCAGTGTCAGTATGAGTTTTTCTTATGCATGCATGTGTCACGAACTTCATATACTATGTAGTGTGAACTTCATACCTGTGCAGTTTTCTTGGACACATCTAGACTCCACAGGTACAAGTTTTCCTCATCAATGCTGATCAATTTATCATGCCTTCCAGATGGCCACCAGAGAATACTGTTTGGTAGTGAATTTTCAATAGGGATTAGGAAGACAAAATAAAATAACGTATCAAATTCAGAGAGAGTAACACGTAATTCCGTATACAGCAAACAAGAATGATAATTCTTCCAGGAATCCAATACTGTAAACTTAGAGGTATACTATGTTCCTTTAGAACGATCACTAACTATTTTGTCCTCATAAATTTCTTCAACATCTTTAGATAATTAAACTCGGCCTATGTCTTACATAGCCGGTCCCAAGCCCGAATAAACGAGGAGGGTTGTTTGGCCTGCGACAGCCAACGTAAAAAAGTGTCGCATCCCCATACATGGCCACGGTGCAATGACTTCTTTGGGACCATGTAGGGTTGTGTTAGGCCTGCAACAGCCAACGTAAAACTGTGTTGCATCTCAATGCATGGACATGACGCAATAACATCTTTGATCCATCGTTAAGTATCTTTAGATAATTACCAAAACCTCTAGCAATGACTTAACATATAACATAAGCACTGGAAGTTCGAGATTAAATTGCAACATCACTACTTAGCAGATAAATCAAAATCAGCATATTGAGAATTGCAAACTCACCATTTAATCTTACCAACATGATTGTCTAGCGATGTAATTTTCTCTAACTGAGGTGAATTCAACTCGCCATATAACTCAGGGATCTGCCATATTGCTGCTCCATAAGTTTCACCTTAACAAAAAAAAAAAAAAAAATAGTATTCATAAATCAATCCAACTGTGAATGCTAACATGATGCACAAACTATCTCAACTCTCAAGCTCTCAAAACACGCGAAAAACACTTCAATGTGAAGTAAATAAGTCGTAAAACGCAGTCGATTACCGTTAGAGTAAACGGTTGAGAAGATCCGTTGATCAAAAGGACATGAAACAAGGTCCCAGATCTCATTCGGGTGCGAAAACAATCCTTCGCAGAACAATTCAGTTCCACTCGACGAAAGCCGAATCAGATGAACCTATAAAAATTTAAAAAGAAGAAAAAAAAAGTAACAAGTTGAAATTGGAGCCACATGCTAATGAGAAAGAGTAAAAGGAAAAATTAAACACACTGTTACCTCATTTTCTTCTTTGAGGCTGAGAGTGCCAGCTAGAAAGGTAGTGTGATCCGTGTCTGCCTTTACATCCGAAATGCATCGAGCCTGTGAATGTTACGAGAAGAGGAAAATAATTTAGATCAATGGAGATTGAGAATCGTAAATTTTTTTAGGGTTTTTTTGGTGAAGTTGACCTGATATTTTAGACCGTATCCGATGCCTGATGATGCACCTTGCATTGCTCTCTTTGCTTCTTGCTCCTCCAGATGCTGAATCTTCCACCTTGCTAGCTCGTCGCTCACACACTTCACAAGCCGAAAACGGCAATTACGTTACGCCGTCGTTGGTTTCTTTTTTTTTTGTTTGGTCATGGGCTCATTTGGGCCTACATGGGACACTCCTAGCTCACCCAACGAAACTTGATTAGAGCACTGCTATCATCTTATAAGGCCCATCTTATACGGGCATTTTATGCATCTTTAGTGTCACCTCTATTAACCGAAAAAAAAAAAGTGTCACCTCTCCTATGAAGCCCCGAAGAAAAAAAATTGTAACCACTCCCATTAGTAATGGGTCGTTGCACTGTTATAAAGATATTGTAAAAAGATTTTAAAATTATTTGAATAAAGTATGATTTATATTCTTAATGTTTGTGAAAAGTTTTAAAAATATTTTTAATGTTTAATTTGCTTCAATTTTATGTTCAATGTTTTTTATTAGTTTCAATTTTACTCTTAATCGATGACAAATTAAAAATATTGAAGGTAACATTATCATTGATTAGAGATAAAATTAAAATCAATCGCAAATGTTAGGAGTAGAATTGAATCAAATTAAATGTAATGAGTATTTTTGAAATTTTTCGCAAACGTTAAAAAACGTTAAGGACATAAACCATACTTTACCCATTATTTTTATGAAAAATTTTTTATTTTGATAATTGAATGGTAAATTAAATATTTAAGTTTTAATATGTTATAAAAGTATTATGTTTCTAAAAACATTGGTATTTCCTTTTATGACTTAAAAGATTAAATTTTTATAAAAAAAATTATTTTTAAATATTCATAAAAGTAGTTGCATTATTTTATACATATTTTAAGCATTGTTTTAATTATTCACTGTTATGTTGAAATTTTTCTTTAGTGCTACATCATGTGTGCCTTTTATATATTCATATATCTATATCTATTACTCTATTAGATAGATTAGATTAAACTCTTAAAAGATTAATTATCGTAATCTAGGATCATCTATCTAGATTAATTTTATGCTTAGACACACATGAGCCAAGAATTATATCAATTGGCAACTACTACCAAACGAAAAATCACCCACTATGCGTGAACTTCAAACATGGTTGGTGCCTGGTTGTTGTTTGATAGAATGTTTGGTTGGTAAAGTACAATGTTACCTATATTATTACATGCTTATTTCATCTTTTACTCTACGCTTTTTTTTTTTTTATTAGGAGCAACTTCTTTTTTTCTATGTTACTTTCTAATTACTGTTTTACTATTAAATAATATAATTCTAAATAAAATTATGCAGAATTATGTTTAATAGTTAACCTATTTAAATTAAATATCAATTTGGACAATAAATAGTTTCGCACTTAACAGCTTTTCTCTTACATAAATAATGATATAATGTAATCTATCAATAATAATTAAGTTATTTTAACACCTATTTGAAATTTTGGACATAAGAATAATGTACATGAATCATAATGAAATTAGATATAATTTCTTAACCACTAACTTCTAAAAGTCAATTAATTTGGTAAGAACTAATAGATATTATAATGTATATAATAATGCATGGTCTAATTTTTTTTCTCCACTTTTTTTCGTCGTGACTATACGTGTAGATTTGACGAAGATACCTTAAAATTAATCAGGTAGGAATAGAGGACAATAATTGTGATTATTTTTAAATATGTATGTCTAAAATAATGTTATCTTCCAACCCCTCCCCCTAATTAAATAACAAATGACAAAAGCCATCACCGGTTTATCGACGTGCTAAAGAAACCCGTGGATTATCGTTTCAACGAAACTAATCTATCATGAAGGTTGCAAAATCAAACTGAAACATAAAATTTAGTAAGCAACCGCGTTATCAAAACCGTTTGTGTTTGATCAAACTCCTATATATGTGAAACAATAAAGTATTAAGTATGTAAAGTAAGAAAAATAATCATTTAATTATTTACCTCATACATGATACAAATTATAAATTAAAAGATATATAATTAACTTTTTTATTTTTTATTTCTATTTCTTACTCTCTTGTTTTTTCGTTTGTCCTAATCTCAGAGTCTTACACCGTACCATCCAGGTGAGAATAACAGAGAAAATAACAAATTATCATGATGCATATCATTTAGGTTAAGTTCTATTGGCATCTTTGGGGTGGGAAAAGCTGTCCAAATTAAAGGGTAGAATAGAACCACCAATAGAGGGGGGAAAACGCACCCCAAAAAAAGAGAAAGAAAAAAAAGGAAAGAAAATAAATTAAGGAAGTATACAGTCCCTTTCATTTACAATGCATCTATTATCTATCTATTTATCTCTTCCTACTTCGTACACTAATATTCTGCCCCACAAACAAGAGAGCATTGATTCTGTTCATATGATCAAGTTCTTCGTAATCTGCTTCTCTTGATCATTAATATTAGCATTGCACGTGGTTTTCTTCCAATTATCGCTACACATTTATAAATCCAACTAAAAAAATAAAAAATAAAAATTAATATAGTGCTATATAGCTGTAAATTAATTAACATCAATTCAATCGTAACAGGTTGAGAATTATCCCCAATACGTTGCCAAAATGTAGATCAGACCCTAATGAAATGTGGCTTTCATTAGTGATTGATTGATTGAAGTGTTGAATAGTTCATTGATGATATATGTTATTGTTGAGATGGATACATCTAAGTGGTGCCCACACACACCTCACTTCAGTTTCCATGTGGCATAGTGACAAAAGCTTGTCTGTCTTTTCTATTTTAAAAAGCAATTAGGTGTTAAACTCATCCCTAATCTGATAACACCAATTTTACTTTGATTTCTAATTGCAATTTGGGAGGGGAGGGGACCATATAATACAGGAGGTCAGAATGCCTTAAATATGATCTGAATTATTATTTATTTACTTAAAATATATTGAAATTATCCCGTCAAAAAAAAGGAAAATTATATGCATTTAATTTGGTTAACAAAAGTAGTCACTATTATTTGACTAATATGCGATAGCCTATTTTCTTAAAAAAATTATATTTATAATAAAAATAAAAAAAATAAGTAATTAATATTTTTTTAATCATCAATCAATCAATAAAAAATATAATATTTATAATTATTTATAAAACATCTATAATTTAAAAAAATAAAATATTCAATTTAATTTATTGACTGATATTAGTTGAATTTTTATTGATTATTTATTATTTTTGTAATAATAATTATTGTATCGATGATCTGAATTATTATTTCTTTACTTAAAAAATATTGACATTATTATTCCGTCAAAAAAAAAGGAAAATTAATGCATTTAATTGGGTTAACAAAACTACAAAAAGTAGGCATTATTTGAATTTGACTCATATTTATGATAGCTTTTTTTTTTATATAAAATTACAATATTTATAATAATATAACTAATTATCTTTGTTATCACTGGTGCTTGTTGGTATAGGGATTTTTTTCCATATATGATGATGCAAAAACAATAAAAATGGCTGCCCGATGGGGGAAGAAGCTTCTGAACAACAACACGCCGTGACTAAATCAAAATTGAAAATTCAATTCAATTCATTCTATCTTTTTTAAATTTTCCTCCTTCCTTTCTGATTCAGAGTCTGAGATGTTAGGTCATCTAGCAAGCCAGCCAGCCAAATATGCGTGTGGTAACAGCCATGTTAACAAGTGAAGACATGCTCCTTCCATTTTCTCTCTATCTAGCTTCTTTTCATTTCATCCACCATCGCTTCTTCATGAGCATCTCTCCACGTGATGAATAGTAATAATAATTACCCAGTAATAATTAGCAAGCGAAGAAAAAGAAGAAGAAGCGCATCAACAACAACGTAACAGCCTCTCTCATCAGGGTTTTTCCTTTTATTTCCTCTCACAAAAAAAAAAAAAAGTGAAAAACCAAAACCGAATTAGTTACTATTTTGTTAGACCCCGTTCAATAACAAAAAAAAAAAAAAATCAAAAGATGCTTCGGAGCACGACGAAAATCGCCATGCCCTTTACGAAACTGCCTTGGAATCTCGATTGGCGTTTCCTTGTGCTAATAATGGCACCGGTTTCTTTATTATTCTTGATGTTCCTTTCTTCTTTTCCAATCTCAACAACTTTAACAAACTTTTCCACCTTTTACTCCGTCAGCCACTTTATGAATATCAGGTTCCCTTTCGGAACCACCGCAACCGCCGCCATCGACAGCGATTCTTATCCTCCTCCGCCTTCGAAGGAGGAGTTGGTGCGATCGAGAATGGCGGTGTGTTTGGTTGGAGGTGCTAGAAGGTTCGAACTCACAGGACCTTCTATAATCGAGATGATTCTGAAGCAGTACCCGAATTCCGATCTGTTCTTGCATAGTCCCTTTGATTCAAACACGTACAAGCTATCGCTGTTGAATTCTGCGCCCAAGATCGCCGCCGTTAGAATCTTCGAGCCTCAGCCGTTGCCGGAGAACGATTCTTACGTCAGAGTACTCACCTCCATGAACTCGCCTAACGGTATCCAGGTTTCATGCCTATTCTTTTTCTCTCTTTATTATTATTATTATTATTATTATTATTATTATTATTATTATATTTCTGAATTAATATACTATTACCATGTGTATGCTATATGATTTCTTTAGGAAAGTTTTTATTTTTAGTTTTCCACATTAGTGGATTTTCTTTTGCAGTGTGGAATTCTTTTCTTTCCAGATACCCTCCTTCTCACCTAACCAAATAGAAAAATTTAAATTTCTTATTTTATTTTATTTTTTGAAAAATTAATTCTTTTCTTCTCCCTATCATCTACTTCCATCCAAGGTCTATAAGGATGCTGAAAAGAAGCTTTCATTCAACTTAAATCGCCATACTTGAGGGGTACAGAATACTTTTTTAATAATAGAAGAGAAGAGAAAAATATTATGCAAAGTGGTGGTAGGAAAGTTGGAATCACTTTTATATTCTTACATGATGATAGCATGATACATATATTAAAATAGGAGTTTAATTTCTATCCACTGTTCGGTAGGGTAAGCCTGTTAATAATATCTAATCAAGTGTTTATAATAATATATAGAAATTAAACTTTAAACATATGAAATTTTAGTTTATAAAAAGATAAAAATACTATGTGTATATTAAATCGAATATTTTTATAGTACGATAATGATATAAAATTATTGTTATTAATTATATCTATATATATAAACCTTATTAGTATTTTGAAAAATAAATACAAATTAAATCTTTTCAAATGATCTCCTGTCTAAATATAAATAATATACTGTTTATTTTCTTTGGTTATTTTATTTCTCTTCCAATTTTGTTTTCTAATTTTGTCTAGATTAAATTATTCACATTTTCAGTTGAATAATTTGTTCAATAAGCATTAATTTATTTGGTTTGACCAGCAGTGGAATTTACCTGTTATTTAATTTTAGAATAATATTATTTAAACAAATAATTTTGGTTAATTAAATTTAATAAAATAATTTATTTTTATGTTAAATAAAATATTATTTTGATATTAAATAATATAAAAAATTATACTTAAATAAAATTTTATTTTATATCAAAATAATCTTTTATTAAAATTTGAAGTTATAATAAGCCATACAATGAACGTTCCTTGATTGCTTATTATTAGGTCATTACCAAACAAACTTAGCTTGTTTTTACTTGCAATTCAATGAATCTGAATTTACGTTTAAATCCTAATGAATTAACATTTTTATATATTTCATAACGTCATCGTCAATGTCCTTTAGTGGCCTAGCCAGCATTATCCTCCATGATCGAATGGCAGATATTCTTTTCACTCTTTCTTCTTTTATGGGAAGCGGTCGATTTCAAACGTTGCAGTACTATTTTATTTTATTCATCACATAAACACATAACTCTAACTGTTAAAAAAAGCTTCATGTTGTTTATTTTTATTTTATATAACTATTAAAACATGTAGCCTTTTTATATTTTAAACTGTACTCATGATTCATGACCTGTACCCGGACTTATTATTTTAGGAGTTGAAAATAGCTATGAGCCTATGAGTGTGAGTGTGGGGACGGCATGCTGAAATTATTGGCAAGTGTAAAACCATAGCTTTCTTATGCCGGAGTGGTATTATCTCCTCCTATGATGTTGATATAATTCTGACAAAAATTCGTTCATCTTTGAATTCCATATCCTATATTTTCCTTCTCTTCCAGATATCGCCTATATCCTACTTTAATTTATAGTATCATGGCATAGTAATTAATTTTGGTAGATATATATTAACAAAATAAATATCTCTTTTCCTTGCTTAAACTAAATAAGCATCTAATTATGAATATAATTTTTAGTTGAATTTCTTTAGTGCTGGATCAGTGAAGTTAGAATGCTAAACATGGCACGGATAATGGAATAACGGTCCCCCACCCCCTTTTTCTTTTCTTTTAGGCTTTAATCTATATATTGTAGATGTAGATGTTAGGATTAATCATAATGACATGATTGCTACTTATCGTATACATTTTGACAAGGTTGTTTGTGGATCTAAAATCTGGCTTCTTTTCTTAGTTAGTTTTTTTTTAGGTGTCTTTCTTTTTCTAGTTAGTTTTTTTTTTTTTTTTTGGGTAATGACTTTTTTTTTCTAGTTAGTTGACACTTGACACAAATAATACGCGAGTGAGTTGGCTTAATTAATTAGTTGAATTTTTTAGCTCCTCTGAATTTTTTTCAGTTTCCCTCTAGTTTCTAACTTAATATCATCAATTATGTGATAGTATTCAACTTAGAATAATAATAAATTTCAATATGTTTTTTGCAGGGGCTTCTTCAATATTTCAACTTGGTGGAAGGATGCATAAAGATGATAAAATCATATCAAGAAAAGAACAATTTCACCTACGATTGGGTAGTTCGAACAAGAGTTGATGGGTACTGGAACAAACCCCTTGGCCCAGCAAACTTTGTAAGAGGCAAGTACCTCGTTCCAGTTGGATCCTCCTACGGCGGCCTCAACGACCGTTTCGGCGTCGGAGACCTCGAAACCTCAACGGTCGCATTGTCTAGGCTTTCCCTCGTTCCAAAACTGGACTCAGCAGGATTCAACAGCCTCAACTCAGAATCAGCCTTCAAAGCCCAACTAACTACCCAAAAAGTGGGCTTCCTAACCAAGCTTCTCCCCTTTTGTGTTGTTTCGGACCGTAGGTATGATTTTCCTCCATCCCGATACGGTGTTCCAGTGGCTGCGATTTCCAGCCCGGGCCCATTGAGTGGGGCGAAATGCAGGCCTTGTAGGCCTGTGTGCGTGGGGAAGTGCGTGGAGAGTGTGATGGGTTCATTGGATAAGGATTGGAGTTGGACCCATTGGGCCCATGGGAGCCTTGAGCTGTGCGATGCCCGTGATAAATGGGAGGATGGTTGGGAGAAGATTTTTGATAGTGTTGCTGGAAAGAAACTTGCTGGTGAGAGAAAGAGAGTTCGATCCATGGATTTGGAAGATTGCGTTGAAAATTTCTTAAAATTTAAAAAACGAACTGCTGATTGGGATGCCCCTTCGATTGCACAGATCTGTAAATTGGGTTTGGGTTTGAGTTAGAATTTAGAACTTAGCATAGCTGCTTTTCCTTACTCTTTACTTTCATAGTTATACCATAGACTTATAGTTTCATTCACAATTTAGTACAGTTATTACTTGATATAAATTTTTTGGAATCAAATACAATAGTAGGGCATAGAGAATATGGTATACAGTGAATTTCAAGAATTGATCTCTTTTTTTCTTTATCATGGTGGGGTATACTGTTGTTGTAGAAGTAAGTTTTAAACCATCTTGATGCATTGTAAATAAATAGATAAGCGGTCACATTTTTTTAAATAAAAACGGTACGCGTTCTGTTTCTTATTTATTTATTTTGTTTCGTCAAATATTAAGTGCAAAAGTAAGTACCCACACATGAACAATTTCGTTGGGTAAATATAAATCACTTAATGGGTACTACACCCGTTAGTATCACCAGATAAAAAGAAGATATAATTTACGCCATACCTGAAACTTTTATAACCATCTACGTATATACATGTATCACGCTTATATTATTGGCTATTGCACATTTGCACAAGACAGAAAACGGCAACATGAAAGGGAGACATATTGATGGTAACACTAGTACTAAGTAGTAGTGGCTAATGATAATTATGATTTTGTATAAGTTACTGGATATAAGATTGGCCAGTAATGTCTATGTCTCGGTCCCCGGAGGAAGGAGGATGGTGCTTGAACTTTATGGCATCTTTATCAACGGGACCATCAGCACTTTGGCTCTCACTTGCTGGTGCCTTTGTTTGCTGCTTTTCTTTTTCTTCTTCTTGTTGCTGGCCCTTTTCTGTACCATACATTCCACCACCATAGGCACCATGTGTAACCGGCTCCATCTTTGAAATTTGGGGTCCCTCCCCAAGTTTTTTCTTTGACTCCTCTTTTTCCATCAATAATCAACACTATTGTATTCACATATTCACCTGCCTTATGGTCTTGGTTCTTTTTTGTGTTGTACACTTATATGCCTTCGTCTCATATTGTGAATTAGACGAGTGTCTCTTCTTATTTACGTGGCAAAATAGCTCTATGCCACGCAAACTGTTATATTAGTTTGTTCTCCCATAATAACTGTTGTTATCCATATCCATTTCTACGAATAAATATTTGTTATTTTTTATTTTTCATAGATACGTGTACGGTACATGCGGATACGGAATACGAAAATTTTTTTAAAAAATAAGATATGGGTATGCAAGTATATATATAAAAGATAAGTAAATTTTATAAAATTTAAGAAATAAATAATATATTTTAATTAATAAAATAAATTTTTATTTTTAAATAACACATTTAAATAATCAATTTAACATTTTAAATGTCATATTTTAATAATTTTAAAATAAAAAAGTTAGAAAACAAAAAAACATTACTCAAAATAACTTGATTTTGAATTAAGTTTAATAAAAAAAAATATATTTAGCCATATTTAAAACGTATCAAGTACCAAGACGTACCTAAAAAATATTAAAATTTTTTTTATTTAGTATGTATCCAGGAGTACCTAGCCATATTTTTTGAGTACCCGTATTTGATATGTATTAGTATGAATACTTTTGAAAAATAGGCATACCCATGGAGGTTATTTTAAACTTGATACAAACATAAGTTAAAATTCAAAATGTTTAAGGTTTTTCTTTGGACTTAAAAATTTTAAATACTTATTTAAGCAGATAGATATTCAATCAATCTTGGACAAAATACTCTTTAAAAAAAAATAGAAGATTGGGCTCATGAGTCAGCTGTGATATCTGTGATTCTTGTTTCTGCGATTCCAGGTTTGTGTATTTTTGGGCTGAAATCCATCCAAAACCAAAAAAGGAAAAGCGTGGCCAAGTTAGCCCAAAAACAGCACATTTCAGTGTTATGTACTTATGTTCCAGTGGCATTTATATACGAATTTTAATTTTTAGCTATAAGAGAAGGTCCCTTTTTTTAAGTATAAAGTTTAATCAGCAGCAGAATGCAAATTGACATGAAATCATTTTCTTCCTAATTTTTAAATTGCTACTAGTCGTAGCTTTTTGCCCAGCCATGTAGACTCAAATCCCCTTATTTCAATATTTTTCTTCTTATACTCCAATGAGACACCTAATTAAGATTAATTTAATTAATTTACTAATACATACAGTAGCTCAGTTTTGAGACGTGAAGACCAACTTGTTAAACATGCCTATCAGTCATGTCTTTATATATTATCCCAAGACCCAAGTCATCCAATATCTAATTCCAATTTCCCAAAAATCTAGGACGGAACTACTCTTTTAATTGTAATTGTTATTCAATATTCACTGTCCGTTGTAGCTATGAAGTCTGAATGTCAGCAATGACTCACAGTTCACAGACTAGTTTGAATGACAATTTAACGAATTAAGAATGATAATAATATTATTTTTGTCAACATATAATATGATTTTTCAGAATATGGCATTATTACATGCCTCATATATATATCAGCATTATTTTTCTTAATTTTTCTAATGTAGCACCTATATACCCTGACGACTAGTTCTCAATAACCAATTTGTTATAACTCTAATAAGCTTGGACTTGATGACAAGTGACAACTAGATCCAAGTCATTCTAACTGAAAGAAAGGCCATATGCTTGGCAGTTTTGTCTTTGCCTAACAACAACGTAACTAATTAGTCATTGCAAGCAGTTATGAAGGAATTATTTAATTATTTATTTATTCGAACTTAATTATATTCATGATGTTATTAGCACGAAGCTAAGTCACCACCACCTGACTCAATGCAAGAAACCCTTTTATAATTAGTTGTTTCCGCTTTACGAAGATTGTCACGATATTTTGTGGGATTATTCATAATATTTTTCAGATAATAATCTTGTTAAAAGATTATATAATTAATCCATTGACTTGTGTATATAATCTTCTTGGAGTGCGCCCATCTCATGAAATTAAGCTTCGAGTTCCAAGAGATGATTTGCACACACTCCGTGTAATTACAACCCACACGCGGAGAACTTAAGATTCCGTCTCAGACATATCATTATCACAAGATAACCAACGATGCATGCACGGGCTTAGCTTGTTTACCTTATCTTATGCACCAAGCAGCCGCTGTATTAATTAGACATTAGGCAATGTATATAGATAGCTAACAGAATTAATAACTCAAGGTTCGTTCATGAAACAATAATATTGCATTATTTGGTTGGAGATATGAGATATCACACCTAATAATAAGGGGTAAAATTTGCAAAAAAGCTAAGAAAAGAAATGGTAGCACGTGCATCTATAGTTGGTGTTGTACCAGCCTGCAGGCGCTTCAGCCACATGCTGAGTTACAGTTCGATATGAAGTTATATGAACCATGAGTACCATTAATAATTAGAATCACTTGAACATGATCAGCAAGCATAAATACAGAGGTCAAAATATATTTGGAACATCATCATGATAATAATGATGAAATGCAATCTGAGGTTATGAAATTCGTAAATATGAAATAAAATATCTCAGGTCATCATCGATCACCGCCATTAAGTTCATCATTATATGGTCAATGATTGGAATATTCACATGTATGTCCGTCTATTATTATTATTGCTGGAGAGTTAATTATGAGATTAGAAGTTAGAACATAGATTAGATTAGAGGTTACCAGCGTGTCAAGGCACGTGATGTCTCCTCATCCACGGGATAGAGGAGCGTTTTAGTTATTCGTTATCGGCAAACACTACAGCTGGATATATATTCGCTCCTCCGCACTCAACTACTTTCTACTTTTAAGTTTTAACCTTCCTTCCTAAATCCTTCATGTCTTTTATTTTCATTCTTATTTTCTTTGACGAAACCATTTCTTTTAATCAATAAAAACATTAAAAACATTATATTACACGATTAATTTTTTTTAAAAATTAAATATATATATAATTTTATAAATATTTTTTATAAATAAATTATTATTCAAAATCTAAAAAATAAAACATCTAATTTAGATTTTTAATTATTGTTAATTTTTATTGGTTATATTCATTTTCTTTTTCTATTTTCTAACTTGTTCTTGTGCATGTGCATGTTCATGTTCACAACTATATAAATACTTTGATTCTCTCCGAACAAAAACACTCGCTGAATCTCTCCCTATTCTAAACCAATACTTCATTATTCATATATACCTATATCCGATCCGTTATGGTAGGGGTTTTCCGGCGTACCGTCTCATTCCCAAAGAATCTCAACCGTCCATCACAAAAGCCTCATATATCACACCACATCAGGTCCATCAGTTTACCATGCAGATCACACCCCCTGATCTCTCAGATCAAGGAAGACATCAACACCCTCACAACCTGGGCCTCTACTTCCAAGTTCCACCCTCAGACACACTCTAACATCTCCCACGCCCTCACACTCCTCACCGACACTCACGACACCCTTCACGATATCCTCCAGCTCCCTCAGACCCGCGACTCCGTCCGATCCAACCCTCTTTGGGTCGAGAATCTTCTAGAAGACTTCCTCCGCTTCGTCGACGTCTACGGAATGTTCCAGACCTCAATCATGTCCCTCAAAGAAGAAAACTCCGCAGCTCAGATGGCTCTTAGAAAGAGAGACCACTCTAAGCTTGTGCTCTACGCTAAAGCCAAGAAGAAAATGGCCAAAGACATGGACAAACTCGTCACTGCAATCAGGTGCATCACGCAACAAATGCATCTTCCTACACCCTCATCCTCTTCATCCCCTGCGGTTGGGGATGCTGAGCTGGCGCGTGTGCTTTCCGACGTTATCAGCGTAACGGTAACGATTTCTGTTGCTCTCTTCAACGGTATCGCGGCGTCGTTTGCATCCAGGAGGTTATCATCGTGGACGCAGATGGTGAAGTTGTCGAGTATAACAGGAAGAAGCAATAGTAGCAGATCGATGAATTTTAAAGAGCACGAAGGAATTGAGGAGCTTCTAGAAGCGGACGAAGTGGAAGGCAGTGGGCATTCAAATAATCTGAGAAAGATGGGAGAAGAAGAAGTGAGATTAGTTCTGAAGAGAATGAGGGATTTGGAGAATTGCATATGTGGGATTGAAAGTGTTACTGAGAAAGTGTTTAGGGCTCTCATTAACTCAAGAGTTGCATTGCTCAATGCTCTTACCCTTACACAGTAAATACCGGAGAATAAAGAGAGAAAAAAAATAGAAATTAAAAAAAATTACGTGCGGTTGTATTCTGTTTTGTTTTGAGATATTTTCGTTTTTACAACATACAAGCATACGGAAAATGAGAAAAAACACTCCATCATGTATACATAGCGTACAGGTTTTTTATTTTTATTTTTTTCATATCTGATATCTGTGTTATCTAAACTCTAGTTATTCAGTCACAGAAAAAAAAAAAATCTCTAGTTATTCTCCGACCGTCCGCAACAAAAAATTCATATATATTCAAGCACCTGCATGATGGTGTCAGGGAAAACCAAAACTTCTTATTAGCAGAAACATTAGAGCACAATTGAAGTTATTCTACTTGTGAGTATATAAAATTTATGACCTATATATTATTATGTATTTGTATTATAGACTAATGGGTGATTTGAAGTTTTTTTAATATTAATTATTAACAATAGTAGTGAATCGATGCGGTTCAGTAAATACTTATAGCATGCATGATGAGATTGAGATCAAATTAAATTAAATTTGATGCTTAGCTCATATAATATTATTTTTTCTTTCTTCTTTAAGAGTTTTGGATTTGAGGCTTCCTTTAGGAAAAAGAAAATTACACCGGATGGTGAAATTTCTTATGTCAACAAATACAAATGTCATGGTTGCTTCCTTGCATATTATTCCGTTAAATTTGGTGGCGGAAGAGTTGTGTTATGAACGAGCAACTGTCATTTTTTAAACAATGAAAATTGAATTTTAGAAATCTTTTTATAAGAGTTCTGATATAAAAATTTAAACTAATAAATAGATTTCTATCACATATGCATACATCAAGCATGCATGTTCTTTATACTTACCCTCGTAAGAACATGCACAATTTATATATATAAAAAAATATACACTGCTAGTATAATTTTGTTTGGTTTTTTAACTAAACTCTGCAAGACATGTTTCGTTATATATGGAGAGGAAATAGAAAAATATAAAAGAAGATTATGGTTTCCCCTTTAGCTTTATTTATTTATTTTAAAATTTACAAAAATAATGAAAGAGATGGTAAGGGATTTGGTTTGTTTGGGGGACGCACATGGGATGTTCTTCACATATGATAAATGAAAAGGAACATGGGTGAAATTAAAGCATATGATATGACAACTAAACATGCACATACAACAGGATTAGCCGAATGACTTAATATCCCAAAAGGACCAAATTAAAGGATAACACGTTAGGCCTAACAAAATAATTAGAGCACAATAATTTAATTTGTTAATAATTATATATTTATTATATATGGTGACTAAGGATACAAAAGAATTATATATAAGAATATATATTGTCATTTTTAATAATTGAATTCAATAGCTCTTAAATAGAGTATAAAATAATTATTGTCTAACAAATAATTGTAATTACATCTATTGTTAGAGAATTATTTAGCTTGCATGTATGTGTCTATTGCTACCAATTGATAAAATTTTATAACAAATTTTAAGTTTTTAATACATTCGCTATATATTTATTAAAATTAAAATAATTTTTTTTATTAAAATAATAAAAGATATATATTAAATAAATTTTTTATTAATATACATACTTAATAAATAAAAAGTGAATTAATCATAAATATTTTCAAAACTTAGTTATTATTAATATATTAGTTTTAACTAAAAGCTGATGAGAGAGTGTTTTTATTACTTTCTTATCGCGTATTATTATTATTAGGATTTATTATCTTGTATTCAGGCATATTTTAATAGTATAATAATATATATTTTTAAAATTATTGTGTATTTAATGGATTTAAAATGTAAAAGAAAAATATATAATAACTTTTAGCAAAGTATTTTCTTTAATGATGCTCTTAAAATATGTTTCTTAGAACACATATTATCAAGACCATTATTATTATTATTATTATTATCTTAAAGGCACATAATAAAATTACTAATTAAAAAAGTTTTTATACAAAATTTAAGTTTGTAACGCATTTGTTTAAAAATTTAAAAGCTTTTAATAACATACAGTAACTTAAATGTGCTTCTAAACCTTAATTATTAATAATATATGAATAATAAGATAATTTAAAGAAAGGTTCTGCTGAGGATATTAAAACTAACTCAATCATTATTCCTTCATTATATACATTCACAGTTGCAAAATAAAGGAAAATGGAACCTTATAATGCAATAATGTTTCAAATGATTGGTGGAGCATCCTCAACTTGCATTGTGTAATGAAAACCGAATTCTATCATCTCCACCGGCATAGACAGCCGAACTTCGCTAATCTATGACCGTATTGGCTCTTTTTGTTACACCCAATTACAAGGTGCTATGTGGTCCCTAGCTATTATGTTATTAGTTGCAACTCTAATGTACAGAGTTTTTGCATTTTGATTTTCATTTTTTAAATCGTTTTTGTTGTATAATACTGTGATCAATGTCATTGGAATAATGGTATTTCTATATGAAGAATTTGGATCCTCTCTCATGTTCATTTTGAAATTAATTAACATGATATTGTCATATTTTATATGTTACATTTTCTTATTATCGATTCGATTGTTCTGTCTAAAAGAAAATAACAAATAATTAATGATGGAGATATACGAATATGATTAAAAAACTGCAGAAAATATCATATACAAAGTTCTAAATCTATTTGTATACATGGAGCTGAGTTAGACAACCCAGTTGATGAATAATTGCAAATTAAACATTATATATACTTATTTTTTAGTGTTTACACTCTAATTATAAATCTTAAACTTCACCATTTAATCATATATTAGTCTAATATCATTTACTTCTAATTAATCAAGAGGAAAATAATTCAAACACGTTTAGTTTCTAGAAATATGAAAACATTTAAGTTTATTTAATTTTTTCACAGTTAGCATATAAGGTTACGATTATTTTTCGAGACGTGACAAATCAAAATATTGAGAATATGACATAAAAACAGACAAAAAAATTAATGTTTTTGTATTTTATTTAATAATAAATCGAATATAATATAAAATAAATAAAAAAGTCTAATTATATTTATTTTTTTCTTCACACAAAAATTAAAAAACAAAATAAAATAATAAAAATATAATTATGGATAATTGATGATACTAATATAAGAATTTTTTTTTTTCTGGGGAAATTGTATCTTCACTTCCTGTTTTTGTGTTCTTCTTATTAGAACAAAAAATATACTTAATTCAGTTTTTTTTTTTTTTTTAAAGAATTCAGTCTTATAACACAAGATCTTTTTTTTTTGGTCAGGTTATAACACAAGGTCTCAAATACAACACTAATTCATGGCTTTTGATTTTTGGGTCGGTTTATTGTTCGTCCGGCCTGCTGGAGGCCCATACACACCGCAAGATGACCAGCTCCCATACAATTTTATTTCTATTTTTTTAAGGTGGTGGATGGGAGGTTTGGTCTAATCCGTTTTTCCCCAACCCAAGCTTCCTCGCAGAATTGTGCTTCAGGTTAATGTGCTTGTAACGTATATTTTGATAGCATAACGAATATTATCTTCCCCTGCATTTCCATCCTAATTCATTTGCCAGGTTTAACACATTTGGCCATTGTTAATCACCAACACTCAAACCACAAGAGACATCACCTTCATAAAATATAAATAGAACACTATATTGTAACAAAAATGTTTCTGCTCAACATATATTATATTATAACATGAATATACTCTCAAAATAAAATTATATCTATAACATTATGTGTGACAAACTTACTTCTTAAGCTTTTTCAACTTGCATGTGGCAACAAGAAGGAGGAAAAGGATAACAAGAAGGTGGTGAATGTGGCAGAGAATGAAAGCAGTGGTTACTCGGAGAGAGTGAAAGAGATTCAGATTCTATTCGAGAGAGCTTCCGATTCAGGCAATCCAATTTTGGAAATGCTGAAGTTGGACAATTATGTGATAACTAGACACAAAATCAAATGCAGATAATAAAATGAGGACTGTTGGTGGGAAAATATGTATAGTTGAAAATCATGACTCAACATGTTATAATTAAGTTGTGTAAAGGACTAAAGTCTATAAGAAATAGGTTGTGTCGTGTGTATGTGTATTTATCATTACTGCTTTTCATGGACGGATGCCATAGTATGCAGTTACCATGGCCAGTCTAGTAAGTGAAGAGGTCCAAACTCTAGGAAGTAGCTATAAGCCTATGACCTGTATCCAAGAATACTGAAACAATGATGCCCTGTTTGATTGTATTATAATGTGATATGTGATTAGGGGAAGAAGAAAGCCTTCGATTTGATCAACCGTGAGGAAGATACAGGACTTTAATTAACAGTTCAGATAATGATCTCACAACAATTATTGGTACCTTAATTATGCTACAGTTTTTCATTACTAAGTAAATTTCTATTAATTGGACTATCTTGGCCAATTATACATGTTACATTACCCTTCCTTTTCAAATCAATCTTGTCCTCTAAGTTGCTAGAAATATATCACTATGCTACATTTTATTTGAAGAAAATGAAATCCGATGTACATTCTATATCAAAATAATTGAGTAAGCTTCATAAGTATCTATTTACAGCTTCATTAGGTCAGATAATTCCTTCTTAAGGTTGGTACTGTATTTTCAGGTTTCTTGAAATCCGGAAAGATATGGCAGAGTGTCATCGATGCCAAATTGTGGAATCCAAAATTCTAGATGAATCTTCATTATCCGAGAAGCAGCTCAACAAGGATAATCAAATTGATGCAATAATAAAGCTCAAGTTTGAATTACAGAACTGGAATATAAGGTTCTCAGATTGGATTCAAGCCCAAAGTGTCATGTGAAAGCCTTGAATGGTTGGCTAATAAGGTGTCTATTATATGGACCTGAAGAATTACCTGTTGAGAGAATGAGAAGAAGAGAATGGTGTTCTAGTTGATACCAATGATCATAGCCTGCAATCTAGTATGAAACATATCTTTGCTGCTATGGAAAGGTTCACTGCTACCAACGCTGCCTTGTATCAAGATCTTTTCCAACAAATTAACCATGTTTTGGGACAATCCAATGAAATTCACTAGTTCTATGTTGTATGATTGAAGTTAATATCCTAAAATTTATTGAACTTAATTCATCTCATAGCTATCAATGTATTGTATATATAGAGCTCATTGCCTATGTTTATTATTTAATTTAATAAAATAGTTTTAAATGGTATAAGTTATAGGATCCTTGCTAAGAGAAGACGAAAAGTAAAAAGTGGGCCTACGGACAGCAAGGTACGTAATTAATAGTAAAAGTTTTTTGGTGTTCATTAATAGTAAAAGTTAAAAATAGCGCTTGAATTTTTTTGTTATATATATATGTAAGTCTTTTAGTACATTCTTTTGGGGTGAAAAAAGAAATTGATAGTAAAAAAAGGGATAATAATTAATTAATAATTAATAATAGCTTTTAAAAAGAGGAATTAATGGTTAGCATTGACAGAAAATATTAGTAATAATAGCTTTTCGGGCAGGGGTGGGCTTTATGTCTTTGACATATTTAATTAAATAATATCAGTGGAACCCAATCTGGAATAATTGGGTCGGGCGAGGTTGAGAATTTAAGTGGAGTGTTTTAGATTTAGATGTGTAATGTAATATTGTGATGACTCATGACTCATGAGCGTGTGACAACAGACAAGAGCATTTAATTAACTAAAATGAAATTAAAGACTTATGAGATGGAGGGGGTGTGAAAAGACAAAAATAGGGCCGGTGAAGAATAAAACAGACAAATGGTGTAAGAAAGAAGAAACGAGAGAGCGACAGGGAGGTTTTGTCAGTGCAGACAGAGAGAGGACGAAGGAAAGAGAAGAGAGAGATGAGCTGAGAGCTCCAATGAAGAGGAAAAGAAAGCTGCGCCTCTTTTCCTAATTATTTTTTTTAATTAAATAAACAAAATAATAAGTTAATAACATCTCTCTCTCTCTGAAGCACACGGGTGGTGGTGCTGTCTGTCTGTGAGGCCCATCTTTGCCTACTTGCGCTGTTCATTTGCTTTCCTCATCTTCTTCTTATTATTTTTCTGTTTTGTGTGTGCGTGTGTTGAAGGAGCTGCTTCAAACACACTCACACTAACGGAAACATAACGGAGCTTATTACGATATCTGCTTCCAACTAATGGGTTGTTGCCAATCTAATCCGAGCCGTCAAAACTTCTCTCACTCGCATCCGATTTCTTCCTCCCCTAACGGCGCCAACAACAATAATAACAATACCACCGCCGTTACTGGTGCCTCCGCCGCTGCCTCTGCCGCCTTAGACGTCCCTCCTTTCTCCGAGTTCTCCCTCTCGGACCTCAAATCTGCCACCAACGGCTTCAGCTCCGATCACATCGTCTCCGAGAGCGGCGACAAAGCCCCCAATGTGGTCTTCAAGGGTCGCCTCAACAATCACAACCGCCGTATGATTGCCGTCAAGAGATTTTCCAAATTGGCATGGCCTGACCCCAAGCAGTTCGCTGTACGCGCCGTGAAACCAATTTATTCTGTTTCCTTTCTTTCTTTCTTTCTTTTTTCGTTTGATTGATTTTTTTTATTTTTTATTGATGGCTGCAGGATGAGGCGTGGAGTGTTGGGAAATTGAGGCACCCTAGGCTTGCGAATTTGATTGGGTATTGCTGTGATGGGGACGAGAGGCTTCTCGTTGCAGAATACATGCCCAACGACACTCTCGCCAAACATCTTTTTCACTGTATGTTCCTCCTTCTTCTTCTTTTTCCTTTTTGCGATTCATATCTTTGAAGAAATGCTTACTCTTACCGCGTGATCTTTTTCTTAGGGGTTGCCCTAAGGGACTGCAACGGTTTCTCCTTACTAAATTCGTTGCCTTTAGGATTCATAAATTAGCTGAGCTTTTGTGTCAATGTTAAGATTTTTCTTTAGCGTTTATACAAACCATGTGTTGTTCTGGAAATTTATGCCTAGATATTTTCTTTTGCTTTTTTCTCGTGACAAAATCTTATTCTTTCGCTTCTTAGTCTTTTGTTTCTCGGTAATATATATTACAATACAATTACCTACTTACCTTACTTTCTTTTCCACTATGTGTATGTCATTTATTTGATTGAATTGAATTCCTCAGACTAGTGAAGTCAGCTTCCGTTCTCTGCAATTTACATGTAGAAGTCTTGAAGCCACATTCCTCCATTTTCCTTGTTGAACCTATTAGCTTATTCATAAGCAGTTATCCTCGCTCGCATATCGTCCTGTATTAGTTATGTTGTAAAATTAAAGCGAGTTTTATATCTTGCTCTGAAGCTTTGAATTATGAAATGCTATTTATTTCTCCAAGATTACAACTTATGCATGATTTAGTTCTCATTATATATTTTAAGGGTCATCTTCACAAATAGACCTTCTGTATTATTTTTTGGTGCTATTTTCTGCATTAATTCGTTCAAATATGGATTGTATTACTTTAGGTTAACCCTGCGATTTTTGTCTCCGTCTGTTATAGGGGAAAATCAGACAATTGAGTGGAGCATGCGGTTAAGAGTTGCCCTGTCCATCACACAAGCATTGGACTATTGCAGTAACAAAGGTCATCCATTGTACCATGATCTAAATGCCTACAGAGTTCTATTTGATGAGGTACTATATGGCAATTCTTTGTTCTTGCTCTTCTGAGGTTGACGATTTTTTGTTCTATGACATATATGTAACTGATAAGTGGATCGATTTCTTGAGATCACATCATGTGTTAGGTCTTTGGTTTCCTGCATTTGAGGGTTTAAAACTGTTGTCTTACAAAGTGGCCCTGTATTCTGAAACAAAATTTGACAGGGTGCTGATGTTTTTTGCAGAATGGTGATCCACGACTTTCATGTTTTGGGCTGATTAAGAACAGTAGGGACGGGAAAAGTTATAGCAC
>JASCZI010000008.1:59623-78677 GCA_036250425.1 Stylosanthes scabra
CGGTTGGTGCCTATTTTTCTGTACTGTTGTATGGCATAATATGTTATGTTGCTACATTAGCAACATTAATTAAATTTTAGACATACTACTAATATTATCATAAATAACATGTAAGGAACTCAAGTTAATAATACTATCTATGATGACATAGATTACTAGTTGGTGTTTTATAACTTCTGATGACAGCTATGGTGTGTCTTTTCAGGGAGGGTGACTCCAGAAAGTGTTATCTTCAGCTTTGGAACTGTGTTATTGGATCTTCTAAGTGGCAAGCATATCCCTCCAAGTCATGTACGTATTCTGTAAAAATGTAAAGTTCTAATTAACTCTTGAATATCTTTAAATGATTTAGTAGTTCAACCAATTATAAATGCCAGAACTATGGTAAGCAACTTTTTTCTCCCTTCCTTCCTCTGTATATGTCCAGTTCATCAATTGCTAATGGGAAACAGATTTTGTTTCTTGACATAATTTTGCAGCCCAGCCTATTTACCTTTGGCATAACAAAAGAAAATGTAAAAAAGGCCACTGTTGTTTTCTTTTATTATTTTAAATAATATTCACATTGTCAATAGCCAAACCAACCTAATGATTTGAAATATTAGCTTAAGGATTGGGAATATATCTTCTTCTTTTTTTCCAGGAAAAATATTGTACAATTGTTTCGTTCTGTACTTTATCTTTTTCAATCCATTGCATATTCTTTATATAATATGTTCATTCTCCATAGAATTTAGCGGATGATTATTCTTTGTCCATGCAGGCTCTTGACATGATAAGGGGTAAAAATATTCTACGCCTAATGGATTCACATTTGGAGGGGAACTTTTCCACTGATGAGGCAACTGTTGTTTTCGACCTTGCCTCTAAATGCTTGCAATATGAACCTCGAGAGCGGCCCAAGATCAATGACCTTGTTACAACTCTGTCCAAACTACAGAATAAACCCGATGTGAGTCTCTTTTTTTTTTTTTTTTTTTCTTTTGGGCTGTTCATTGCTCTGTGGTTGGCATAATTATGACCTTTTTTTGTGTTCTTAACATACAATTACAACTAATTGATTGCCCTGGCAAGGATGTTAGGTTAACAGTCAGAGTTCCTTCTGTTCTCAGGTTCCATCATATGTCATGCTTGGCATTCCAAAGCACGAGGAAGCACCAGCACCTCCAACCCCACAGCATCCTCTATCTCCAATGGGTGATGCTTGTTCTCGCATGGACCTTACAGCTATTCATCAGATTTTGTTGATGACACACTACAAAGACGATGAAGGAACTAACGAGGTACTTAACTGAAAAATACACAACATTTCTGTTGTTATGGATGTTAAACTAAGTTTCTGTTTGTTCACATGTTTTAGTTATCTTTCCAAGAATGGACTCAGCAAATGAGGGATATGTTGGAGGCAAGAAAGCGGGGCGACCTGGCTTTCCGTGATAAGGATTTCAAAACTTCAATTGAGTGTTACTCCCAGGTATGATGACAAGTTAAAGTTATTCAGTATAGATGTAAATTGATATAGATATAAAAGATTTTCTTATAATACAGATTTTACACCTTATATTCCACAAAAATTTAAGTAATATACAGATGTAGGCTCTCATGTCTCTCAAATAAAACATATATACCGTATAAGCTCTCATATTTGAAAGTTCAAGGATTGTAGTTGCTGGTATCATATTGATTCGATATAATGATGCAGTTCATTGATGTGGGAACCATGGTTTCCCCAACCGTTTACGCACGGAGAAGTCTTTGCTATCTATTTTGTGATCAACCGGACGCTGCGCTGCGAGATGCAATGCAAGCTCAGTTGGTGTATCCGGACTGGGCGACGGCATTTTACATGCAGGCCGTCGCTCTGTCGAAATTAAACATGGATAAGGATGCAGCTGACATGCTGAACGAGGCCGCTTCCTTGGAAGAGAAACGGCAAAGAGGAGGGAAATGATGTTAGCTTCATAATCTTTCATTGTATTAGCAACCAAAACGTGTGTATACTTTTTAAGTTGGAAGTGGATTTCATTTAAGGGAGGAAGAACGATATTTGTATTCGCGTAAGCTGCTGTGCTTGTTTTTTCCCCCTCCTCCATTTTATATAATATTTAATTGATTCTTACAGTGTACATCTCTGTCCTTATCTTATCTCTTTTTTTTTTTTAATTATTATTATTATTATTATAATATACTACGAATTTGATTCTCTGCCTTTAAGTATTAAAATATTAAATTAAATATGCAACCAACAATTCGACTTTTCTATCAATAAATATACTTGTGAACTTTTTTCTCCATCAGAAGTTGGGAAAGTTTGTGAAGGATGTCAGTGTGAGTGTTGTGTTGAGTAATGAATTAGTGATCATCTGCTTTGCCGTGGAATAAGCTGTCTCTACCAGGTAGCAAGTTTTATTACTTTGATTAAAAAATAAGTAGATTTTTATTTTTTTAATTAATTTTCTCACTGGGTAATTTGATCAGTTTTAAGATGTGAATTGTCAACAAATCAGCAAGACAAAAACGGCATAAAAACTCTGTTCTACAAAAAATCTTTTTAATATATAAATTTTTAAGTTTATTTTTGGGGTTGGAATGTGCGGTAAATTTATGAGCACCACATCTTGTGGACCCTGTGGCACCGCTCAAATCCAAACAAAAGCATTGACTTGACCCGAAAAAAAAGGATACTGCATCTTGCATAAAATAGATTAAAAATTTAGAATGAAGTTGAAAACACAGTTACGACTTATGAGAAATATAGAACATCTTCCCCTTAAATCACTTCTGGATACCCTCCTATTTATCTTTTTCTTCTCTCTCTCTCTAAATTTCCCGACTTGGTAATTTATTTTAACTTCTGTCATTAAGTTAAACTAATTTAATTTAATTTATGTTCATCACGTAGATCATTACAAGAATAAACTATGTCTTCTAAAGTGTTGGTGGCAATGGATCGAAAAATATAATATTTAACAATATCATATCATGTTAGGTTATATCCTGCAAAACATATCTAAAATGCTATTATTATGACTATGGTATTGGTGGTTACGATATTTTAAGAAGTATGGCTAAAAGTTAAAATAATATTTTTTAATTATTAAATAATATTTTTAATTTAAAAATAAAAAAGTTGTTACCGAATATTAAAAAAATGTAAATTTAATTTTAATAATGTTTATATTGCACCATAGCTATTACAACCATCTTCATACTTAGAATCCGGCATCTTCAAGAAAGCACTGATCTATACCAAAATTCATTCAATAGTTCATGTTGAACACGACAGAGTCAAGAATGTTATGTAATATCTGATCCAATGCAGAAATGATTTGTGAATAGGGAGAAACATAGTTAACGATAGATAAAGATGATAAGTACGTCAATTATTTTATTTTCGATTCTTTTTGTTCAAACATGTGATATCGTAATGGACGCACTTTAATTTATTGTATAACTATGTTTGCAGTTTGGTGTAATAGTTTATGATTTGATAGTAATTTACTAATTTTACACCTTTAGTGTTTTCAACCAAAGTCATATTCACTGTTAGTTATACAATAATACTACAAATATATTACGTCATATTCACTGTTTGATATGTTCGATAATAAAAAATCATAATGATATCCATATGTTATTGGGTGGATGGTAGATTGATTAAATTAAACTTACTCTATTCATTATATGATGATTATTAAGGTAATCTTTATCTTCATCAATAAGAAAAAAATTAAAGAAATCATCTTTATGTTGGCAAAAAGCCAAGGGAAACAAAAGCGATGACAAGAAAGTTTTGTCAAGGAAATTAAAGAAATTCCCAAAGTTACTTTGGCAAAAGAAGGTGCCATATTAAAACATATATTCATGCAGATGAGATTACATATACAAGGCTCATCTCTATACCTGATGCCACATGGATAATAAATAGATAAATGATATTTGTATTTTTTTTTTTTATGATATGAAAAAGGAAAATTTTTTATCTTCTCTTATTTCTTATCAATTATTTTTAATATTAAAATTAAAAAGTATACAACAACATATGTGAAAAAATAATTTATATAACATTCTTCTAATACATTATATGGTGCATGTACCGTCAAAAGTCCTAAAATAAATTAAAGCTTTTGTAAATTTTCCTTTATTTGGTAGATTCCTTGAGCCTTCTTATCGCATTGATAATGTCTATTAATAAAATGTATCTCGCCACTAGTGTATGTTATGCAATGAAAGCTTTATATATGTTGGTCCAAAGTTAAAGAAGTTGTTGAAATAAAGAAATTTAACTTTTTAAGTGAGACAGACCTACATTCGAAGAAACAAGTCAAACAACTATAGGAACAAACAAATTAAAGTCTCATCTGTGACCCTTCGAAGAAAAATGATAAAAGCTTATATATTTTGTGGTCGCTTAATAATGTATGTTATGAATTATGTATAGATCTGCATCTGCCATATATCCATATGTCTCTAAGTTATAAATGAACTTAACATACAGTATAAAAAAAATGACTTTTTGAAGCGGGGAAAATAGCATGTAAATGCATGTATGATTTTCATAGTAATTATCATAAGAAATATTTCCATAATATGTATTACAAAAATATGAAAGTTTTGTACTACTGAAACTGTATTATTATTACTTATTATTGTGTGCACAAAATAAAGTAGACTTTTTCATTGTAAAATCGAAATAGTATCATGACAATAATTATGATTTCTGGATATACATGCATGCATTTGCATGGAAATTTCGATCTACACGTAGTGGACAATTTGTTGTTATAAACACATGTCCACTACTATCTCACCAATAAAAGTAGTGGCGGGGGAACAACTTAAAATACATTCATGCAAGAACATGGAAATTTCGGTCTATGCCTCTTTGGTGGCTAAACTGGCTTTGTTAATTCTAAACTAATAATTAATATAAATCATAGAAAGTAGGAAATTTCTATGGTACTTGTATAATAAATTATTGAGTAGATATAAATATCACGTGTCTAATACTTTTTTATGTTTTTTTTTGAGTTAATACCAATTAACTGATTCCTAATAATATTTTTTTAATCAAATATTAAGAATTAATGACTTTTTTTGTGCCAATAATCAATAATCCTTCAATTATTTCTTTTATTATACATTCCTATCAATAATCCTTCAATTGTTTCTTTTATTATCTTGGTTACAATCATTTAAAATTTGGATTGCATTTTTATTTTTTATTTTTGTTAAATAAAAGTATAAATAATAAAACTTTTAATTTTACCTTTTATTTTCTATTTTCTTTTTAAAAATTCAAAAATAAAAAATACAAAAAATAAAAATATATATAAAATAAAAATGCAAATTAAGGGCACTTATTATTTGTTGTTTCTCACTACTGATGCAGTATTAGTTTTGACTGACTTCAAAAGAAAATCTCACCCACTTTAGGTCTTCATCAAACCTAGTGGAACTGTCAAAGATTCATTCAGCATCCTCAACAACCAAAGAAAAGACTTGTGTTATATGAATAGTAGACTAGTAGTTATAATAAGAAGACGGAATGAAAAAGAATATGTGACATGCATGGGACACTCCATGTCCCTTTACCTGAATTATATATTTATATATACACACACATGTAGGAGAGGAAGCCAACACAAAAAATTGGCAATCATTAAGCACTATATATATGGAGGAGGAAGTTGTTGATGTGATGAAGAAAAGTAGCAGAGACTCTACTACTTTGGCCATGTCTTCTACTACTACACATGTGCATTCTCCATCCATGGGGGATTATTTGGCACCCAAAACTCCTAATAGAAGCCCCTTTGCAACTCGTTTTATGAACACTCCCTTGGCCAGCCCCATGAAGAAGGCCTTTGAAAACATACATGGTTACTTGGAAGAAGTTGGCCGCTTCACCAAACTTGACCCTCAAGATGCTTGGCTTCCAATCACCGAGTCTAGAAAGGGAAACGCATACTATGCTGCGTTTCATATTCTCAGCTCGGGGATTGGATTTCAGGCCCTTGTTCTTCCCTTGGCCTTCACTATTTTAGGATGGTGAGTTTTCAGGTTATATTTTAAATATGTCAATAACGAGAAAGTGTAACTAACAAAAAGTAAATAACAATTAGCCAACTTTGTAATTGTTTTAGAAACAGAACATTCAAAACTTAAAGAAATAAAATATTCCATTTAAAATGTTTGGCTAAATTTTTATTGGTCACCTAAGATTATTGGGCAATAATTATTCTGCGAACTAAGATTCTATATATGTTGATGCAGGACTTGGGGAATCATATGTTTGTGTGCGGGTTTCATGTGGCAACTCTACACGCTATGGTTACTAATTCAGCTGCACGAATCGGAGAGTGGGGTTCGCCATAGCAGGTACCTCAAACTTGCAATGGCTGCATTTGGTAAGTACGGCTATATATATATTTTAGCTTTATTTTAACTCACTAAATTTTGTTCAATTTAATACTTATTCTCTTGACTTGAGTACAAATTATATAAAGTTCGTACAACATGAAATCTTTACAAGTGTTTACTGTTTAGATTAAATGACATGCATTTTGATAAGTTATTAACGAAATTGCAGGAGAGAAACTAGGAAAATTGCTGGCACTATTCCCGATCATGTACCTATCGGGTGGGACGTGTGTGACACTGATCATGATCGGAGGTGGCACCATGAAGATATTCTTTCAGATTGTGTGTGGAGAAGGATGCACCCGAAGCTCACTCAGCACCGCAGAGTGGTATTTGGTGTTTACTTGCACAGCCATTTTGCTTGCTCAGCTTCCCAACCTTAACTCAATTGCAGGGGTTTCACTCATTGGAGCCATCACTGCTGTGGCTTATTGTGCTCTCATATGGATTTTATCTGTGGTCAAAGGTACACTCCCTCATGTATCCTATGATCCACCAAAGGGTCAATCAGAGTTCACTAGGATTTTTTGTGTGTGCAATGCTCTTGGCATTATAGCCTTTGCTTTCAGGGGTCACAATCTTGTGCTAGAAATACAGGTAATGTTTCAAAGAACAAACCTTCTTCAAATTTATGAATGAGCGTCAATACAGAGTATGATTAAGGTTCATTGTTGCAGGGGACCATGCCTTCAGATGCTCAACAACCTTCACGTTTGGCCATGTGGAGAGGTTGCATGTTTGCCTATCTAGTAATTGCCTTGTGTTTGTTTCCTCTTGCCATAGGAGGTTATTGGGCTTATGGAAATTCAGTAAGTGAATGCTACCATCTCATTCATTAATAGTAGCTCATGTTTCAAATTATTGGCTTAACAATTAGACCAATAATTAAAAGAAAAAGTATGGATAACCAACAAAAAAAAGTAGTCAATAATTAATCAACTTTGTATTTTTTTAGAAACTGAATATCCAAAACATAAAAATTCAATTTAAGTTATTGACTAATGTTGGCTAAATTTTTATTGGTTACCTAACAAAAGCTCATGGTTAAAATAATGGTGTGATCTTTGACATCAGATACCTTCTGACCAAGGGATGTTGGGTGCCTTGTTCAAGTTCCACCAACATGATACATCAAAGTTGATCATCGCTTTGACAAGTTTGCTGGTTGTCATCAACAGCCTCAGTTCCTTCCAAATCTATGCAATGCCAGTGTTTGACAATCTGGAATCAAGGTACACAATCAAGAAGAACAGGCCTTGCCCTAGGTGGCTAAGAATGGCTTTGAGGGGATTCTTTGGATGTCTAGCCTTTTTCATTGCAGTAGCTTTACCATTTCTGCGAAGTTTGGCAGGTCTTATTGGAGGCATTGCCCTACCGATAACTCTAGCTTACCCCTGTTTCATGTGGATAGAGATTAAGAAACCAAATATGTATGGCATAATTTGGTGTTTAAATTTGACGCTTGGAGTACTTGGTATGGTTCTTAGTGTAATGGTCGTCATCGGAGCCATTTGGGGTATAGTGGCTCAGGGAATAAAGTTCCACTTCTTCAATCCACAGTAAGAACATGAAATGTACCATTCTCCCAGGAAGCATGGCCAGCATTCAGAGCAAAGATTTGGCATGTTCCCAGTGGCCATTACAGATAACTTCAGAGACTGATTCGATTATAGCCAAAATGCTTATTGTTGATAACATTATACAATCATGTGAAAACTTCATTCCAAATGTATGGAAGTAGAATAAATTACAAATATTACATAACGAAATCACAATCTGCAAGGTCATGAAACAGATAAGCATAATTTCACTTCTATTCTGCATATATGGCCAACATACTAGGAATCAAAGTAGCAAATCTCCAACCCTTGTTACCTTATGAAAAATAATATACCACTAAAACTGAACAAGTTAGCACACATGTTGTGATGACACAAGAATTCATCGGATGGTATTTTAACTTCCAAATGTAAGACTAACAAGGGGGCAAAAGCTCAATAGTAACTTGCATTAGTTGTACTATGTATACAGAAACGTGAATAGCAAAATGAAATGCAAATATATAGATATTTGATAATAGCCTAGCACTACTAAGTTACACCATCTCCCATAATGATCTACATCAGCAAGTTGGATAAGCTTGTGTTGACGCAAGATCGTCAATTATATACTTGTTTGACTTGCTATAGGTTGAATCAGGAGTTACACAAATCCAATGATGAATAGGAAGCTGAAGCAATGGTAATGGTCAAGAATGGCCATGGTCCCCTAACTCCAGTAAAAGGAGGTAAGGGACAAGAGGAAACATGCCAAAGATCAAGACTTGGACACCATTTTACATTGACAATGGGAGAAGCATTCTTCGTTTCCTTCTCCTTGCCAGTCTTACTTGCTTTGTAATTTTCATGCATAAAAGCAACAACACCGTGATGCAGACTAATATAAAAGCAAGCCGGATGTGCTTAAAGTACAAAGAGACTACTGAAAAAACCAGGAATGCTAAAATAACAAGTTCCCATATTACAAAGACCACAACATCAACCCTGTGTCACAATAAAGAAGAAACGAAAGGCATCAATATCATCATATAATGCTATGCAGGAAAATAAAAAATGCACTGGTAACAAAAGCAATTATCCGGCTAAAAATCTGCACCTACAACCTTTCTTAAGTGCAAAAGGTAAAACATTATTGTAGGTTTGCAATTTGCAAATTCCAATAGGCTGAACAATCATAATTGGTAATCCAAAGAAGCATTTTTGTTGGATAAATCAAGCTACAGCTTCCTAACCAACTGCGCAAAACTAAGCTTAACTAATATTTTAGAGAAAGCCCATTTTTCAAGAGCAGGCACAACCAACACGATCCCCAAATCAAGGTGCCAAATTGAAACAGATAATGGGCACGTGCCCTGTGAACATTTTGAATAAAGATTCAAATAAGAAGCCCAACTGAATTTCCCTGCATCAACCTAATGATTCATTTTGTTACAACTGAATAATAAATTCTCCCTACAAATCATACTAGGAAAAGTTTTCAGCTTAATCGCAACCAAATTATTTTTTCAAATTAAAAAAAAAAAAATGAAATAAGGGATAAACATGAAATCATAAGATAGCCAAGTTGGCGGTTGAAATAAGAAAATGACAACTGGTGTTTTGATTACAAGTTACGCCATTTGTGCAATTATTGATAGGCACAATCAATCAATAAACAGGGAAAAAGAAACGAGTTTTGATTAATAACAGGCAGAAAATTCAAAATTTATAAATATATTTATTTATTTTGAAAATAAAAATTAAGGAACGTTGGATGTTGTGGCATACCTGGAAGAGGCGAGGTTAGAAGAAGTGGAAGAGAAGAACGAGACAGAGGCCCAGTCATGCTTGGATCGAATCTGATACTCCCTTAGCTGCTCCGCCAGATTCGATCGTGTAATCATGGTGCCTTCTCTCCTTCTCCTTCTCTCTCTCTCTTCCCTCTCTCAAAGCTCTGATTCTCTCTCTCTCTCTGTCAAACGAGAACGACGACTATGGCTACCTCCCCTTTTTTGGGTCTCCTTTTTCTCTGCAGAGCCAAAAAACTGATGGAATTTGATTTCATTTGAGTTTGGTTGAGGACAAACCAACCACCAAAGCAATCTATTTTTAATTTTTTTATTTCTCTCAAATGAGCCTATGGCCCAATTACGAAGACATATATAATAAGCCCAAAGTTAAAAAAGCCCAATAAGTTTGTTAGTTGTTAATTTGTAACCATTGTTATCATCATCAGGGGAAAGAGGAGTGTAGTAGAGTGAGCTGGTTGAAGATGGCTTCGTCAGGTGGCGGCGACGACGGCGTGAGGCCAACGAAGAGGCCGTTAGGGTTTATGAAGCACGCGAGGGCAAGAAAGGACAGCTTCATTCAGTTTTTCGCGATGACTGGGATTCTGCTTCTGAGCATGAGATCTTTAGGTCAGAAATACCGAATCCATAGCCTTCAGGAGGAAAATTACTCTCTTCAAGAGGAGCACGATTCACTCACGGAGCGAATCAACAACATCAAGCGTGATCTCCTCCATGAAGCTTCTCAAGAATCCACTGGCGTCTTCGCTTCTCGCCTTCGCGCTCTCTTCGCCGATCACCACTGATCGCTCTTAGGTTTTCTTTCCTACTTTCCTTTTTAATTTCTTTTAGTCTCTTCATTCTTATGAACTATGTGTTACTACTTCTTATTAGCGATAATGAATCGAATTGCACTGTTGGAACCGCTTCCCAATCTTGCACTACAGGTGTTTGTCATTTTGTCCTTAGCTGAGAATTTGTCTCTGATTTATGATTTGGACTAAATTGAGCTGAAATTTTGGTCTAGAGGTTTTATGACTACTATGACTTTAGAATCAGAACCTTATTGTAAACTAACTTATATAGTTTGATTCTCTCAATCTCAACATCTGCTTCATGGTTTGAGTTGAATGATAATGGTGGGGGTAAGGGATAGCTAAGGTTGATTAACATCATGGTACTGAGTAGTAGAACTCATTTGTCAATTGTGAAACTTTGTGGGGATTTTTGAATTTTGACATGGGGATGGGGCTGGCTATGTGTCATAATAGGTAGTAAGGCTTACAAATGAAGCAGGGTAAGGGTAGGGCACAACTTGGCAATTAGGACTATGATGATGAATGATGATGATATGCTTAATTTTTGCAATTTATGTCCGAAGTTTGAGGTTGGACTTAAGGGTTTGGACATCTATTTGGAGGAAAATAGAAAGAGATAGAATACTGAAAGAGACAACATTCTCTTTTGATCCTAATTTTTAAAATAATGTATCAAAAAATAATTTCTGTAAAACAGTAAAAGATGAAGACACTAACCAATCTTAGATCTTACCATTTCGAGTCTAATGTAGGGAGAAAAAATAGACCCCATACAAGCATCACATGCTCATAAGTAATAAAATATTCTTTTTGTATCTTTATTTTTTGTCCTTGTCATCTATTATTTTTTTCCCACTTAATCTTCATTTTAATTTTAATTTTGATCTATATCTTATTCTTTCTTCTAGCCCGCAAAAGTTACTTCAGCATTCTATGATTTCAATAGTGCTTGTGGTTTGTTTAATTCTGTTCAGTTGTGGCTTGCTCGGTAAAATGTAAACCACAACCACAATTGTAGGAACTTCATTTGGCATACATTAAAAGTTTGCATCCACTCCTCACCCACATCTGTGAACAATTGACTTTGATTGATAATGGAAACATTTAGTGGATCTGAATTTTGAGTGAAGAATGAAAAAATCACAAATAAGTTGAATGTATGATAGTGTATCAGTTGACTATGAGCGCGAATGGTGGCCTGTGAATTTCTCTCGTGGAGGGAGCTATAGAAAACCTGCATTACCATATACTTGGAATCCGGAAAGGTATATTTTGTTAAAGAATAAATGGACGACGGACATGTTCTGACTTCTGTTGGTGGAGAATTAGATTGAAAGTGAGTATCATGAATGCGACAACAAACGCATGAGACTTTTGAAAAAATGAAAAGTGGGTGGGAGATGTTGCTATTGCGTTCGTTTATTACTATAAAGCTCTATTGTAGTCTATGGTTTTATGTATTGTCATCTTCGGTATGATCATGTGGACTCAACTGCATTCTGAATTACCGCCTTATCATATATATATATATATATATTTCGAAGCTTAAGTTGATACTTGATAGCAGCGCGGTGTTTGATTAAATAACAGAGATAAAAACAAAGCTTTTTTCAATCAAGTTAAAATACATAAATTTCTTGTCTGTAACTTAGTTTTCAAATAATAATTGGACATTATTTCATTTATACAATCTGTTTTGCAATAAAGTGATAAATGTACCTTGCAAAAGGAGGATTCTCATTGTCAATACTCAATACGACGAATTGATAAAAGATAATGATCATTGTGGGTTTTGGTTAGCACTAATCTAGGCACATTTTTATGATTGGTCTCCGACATGAAAAAACCAGCAGCGTGTGAATCACATTTTTTTCTACTGGTAAGATTGTAAGGATGTAAGATCACGTGAATCCTTACTAGCTGGGGCATTTTTTTTTTTTCCATAGCACGACTGACTTTAAAAAGCAAAACCTTTAACTATTGAATAATTTCTGATTTCTATGCCATGTGACAGCTGTTTTTGTAATTTTAAGCTCACATGAACCAGACAATGGATTGACTCAAATTTTAACATTTTAATTTAGGTACATTCCCTATTAAACATAAATATTACCAATTTTATTATTTAAGATGTACTTGTTCACTTTTAGGAACAGAGTAAGAAATATAATGGAGGAAAATTATTGTTTCTCTTCTTTCTCTTTTGGCGCCCTGAGTAGTCCATGACTATTGAATCAACCTTGTCGGCTCTGTCTGGATTCTGGATGATAGTAACCCATCTTAGGGAGAAAGAAAGACTAGTGGGGGCATTTGATCTTTATTTTTATGAGGATATATTGCTCTAAATAATAGAAATATGCTATCCGATTATTTAAAAATTCACATTTTTAACATCTCTTATATTTCATATCATACTTATTATTAACAAACAAAGATTTCCCTTTCCAGGTGTCGAATCGATTTAGACAATGTAGGCATTAATTGATGCGTAAGAATAAGTTATATCCTTAACTACTTGAATAATCTCTTTGGTTGGAACTTTGGAAGTATCTCTCCCTAAATTTGGATGGCTATCCATTCATATTATGCTCTATTATTTAAATACCACTTGAAAGTTGAAACAGCATGGAAACAATTATTAGATATCTATGTCTCTTTCTATAGCTACAAGCAACAATTACGTTGGATTTGGATGACAATAAGAAGAATAGACCAAGACTGAGATAATAGAGGGAAATCAAAAGTCCTGTTTAGAAGTCAAGATTTAAATCCATGGGTGGAAGTTAAGCTAGTGAAGTGGAGTCCAATTGATGATTCTTAAATCAAACAACCACATGTGATTATTTTTTCTTAAAATGTGTATTTAAAAAACTAAAAATGTATACAATGATGAATGATCACATACGTTATTCATTTCAAAATTTACGAATCAAATTTTTTTTCTGCACTTCCATGAAGGGCGGCAATTAGAATCGGTAAGTGCGCAGTGTATGACTTCATCCGAGCCACTCTAAATATTAACCGACTTTGGAGTTTAGAATAATTCAAGAAGCAAAGCAACAAAGAGGACCCTCTGCTCCTTCACTCCTTCTCACATGTGAGGGTCCTGGAAGCTGTAAACAACAAAACAAGTTACTTCACTTCAACCTACCCACACACATCCACATTTGTAAGCGCAACAAAAACGAACGCATGTGGGAGACAACAGTACTAATCCTGATCCTATTTACTTAATTAATCTCCCTCTCTGGACCCCACGACCGACACTTATTTTCCTTCCTATTTTATTTATTTTCGTCTATTCTAGACTCCTTTCTTTCTTAGTCCCTCTAGATTTTCCCTCTCTTTTTTATTTTAACATTTTAAAAATTAAACATGACTACTATAGTAGTAGTAGTATTACACTTACACATGCTAACATCTCTCTTTCCCTCTGTACCGCACTTAAATGTGTCCCCATTCCTAATCATTTTATGACATCTCCCCTCTCTCACTTACTACTCTCCTCCCTTTTAAAGTCTCTCCCTCTCACTCTCCTCTTTACTAACCACAACAAATAGAGTAAGTACAAAGTAGAGAGAGAGAGAGTGTGTGTTGCTAATTAAAACTAAGAGGGAAAGAGAAAATGCCGCTCAAGTTAGAGGGAGGAGCTGCTGCTTTTGGCTCCTTCCTAGTCCTATGTGTTGGTTTTTCTCTCCTTGCAGTTACCCTGGCTGAAGATCCGTACAGGTTCTTCAACTGGAATGTTACTTATGGCGATATTTACCCCCTTGGAGTTCGCCAAAGGGTACGTACATTTTTGTTCTCGTAATATTAATTAGATTATGGATCTGATTCAATGTGATTAATTAATTGATGAGACATATGTTTCTTTTTGAACAGGGAATACTTATCAATGGGCAATTTCCTGGTCCAGACATTCATTCTGTTACCAATGACAATCTCATCATCAATGTCTTCAACAGCTTGGATGAGCCTTTTCTTCTTTCCTGGTACATTTTTCCATTTCTCTCTTTCTCTTTTTGAATCATTTGCCACTTTCAGCGCCGCGTTTGGATCTGCACTTTCTTTTTTTGGGGATCATAATATAAAAAAAAAATCAAGCATAGTGATGAAAGTGAAAAGGAATTGCAAGCATGTGATTAGAGTGTTTTTTATTAAAATAATTAATTAATTATTTCAGATTTGTGTTGTGTCGTTTTTATCCTCTATAAGGAGTATGTCTTTATTCACTTGTCGGTTGCACGTTTCGAAGTACACTATGAGAAGCCACCGAATTTCACACTTTGCTGGACCATTTGTTTGGCCACGGATCCAGATCTCGTTTATTATTCACTACCGGTATTGTAATATTTTAATAATATTCAGAAAGGGAAAGAAAGAAAAAGCAAGAGCTTTTTAAGTATTTAACTATTACTTCTGAAAAGAGCAAACTAAAGGTACGTAGATCATAGATCATAGATTATTGTTGTACAAGGACACCACATAGATATTGGGTGGCGCTTCATCTACGCCATAGACATAGACATGGATGGCTGTTGTTATCAGCAAGCTCAAAGCTAAGTCATAATTTGGACCAATGTTAGTAGTAGTAGTAGTAAAAGGAAGAACTAAGAAAGTGAAAGTTTCTAGGATTAATGTTTGAATTTCTGTTACGAAAATGTGAGAATTGAGATGGACAATAATTAAATACTAGGGGGCCCATTTCATTTCATTTCATTTCCCTTTCTCGCTTTGCTGTCTTCAATCAAGTATGGCCTATCAATTAATAAGAGTAGACAATGTCACGTAACATAAATCACATCCTTAATTTTTTTTTTTTTTGTGTACAAATTCTTTTTGTAGTATAAAAATATGAAGATATAATATTTTTCTAAAATTGAATGAGTTTGCATGGGAATTTCATTCCGATTTGTGTGAATTGGAAAATATAGGAATGGGATCCAGCAGAGAAGGAACTCATATGAAGATGGGGTGTTGGGAACAACATGCCCAATCCCACCAGGGAGGAACTTCACATACATTCTACAAGTGAAGGATCAGATAGGAAGCTTCTATTACTTCCCATCTCTTAATTTTCACAAAGCAGCTGGTGGTTTTGGAGGAATTAGGATCCTCAGCAGGCCTAGAATTCCAGTCCCATTCCCTGATCCAGCTGGTGATTACACTGTTCTCATTGGAGATTGGTACAAATCCAACCACACCGTAAGTTTTTCACTAACACTACAGTTAATACTTCATTTTATTTTATTTTCTATCTAAGTTTAATTGAATAACAAACATTTGACTTTTCTTGGCTTTCGTGGTTAGCAAGTGATTGATATCCCCAACTAATTTTGCCAAACAGATAGATACTAGCGCAAAAGCATGGAATAAATAATGATACTATCGCCCCAAACTATAATAAATGACACTCTAGCTCACTCTTTTCATCTTTCTGATGTGGCTTAGCCCCACATCGCTTATTTTTAGGTGAATTGAACATTCAATTCGGTATTGCAGCTAGTAACAGAGAGAGACAAGGGAGTAAGAAAATGGATACTAGTAATGAAGAAGCAAAAGTGCAGTTTACTACTCTTACATTAAATATAACTCTTAAAACAATGCTCTGACTACAACTCTGTTATTTACTGCAATGTTTAACTGATTAGGTAGAATCTTTAGTTTTGTTTGTATTAGTGAGTCAAGAGTGTTGACTTTGGGGGGCAACCGCCAATGGGTCCAATGAGATGCATGGATTCGTAGTAGCCATTGATTGCATTTGTGAACTTTAAATGCATATTGATCCTCGTGCCAAAGAGATAAATCTTCTTCATTGACGATCAACCCCACCTATTCAATTACTCACATCTCCGGAAAATTATTATCATAATCATAATAATACTACTACAATAATGAAGACATTTCTTTAATGTTAGATCAATATTGAATGCATGCTAATATTTCAAAATCATCAGATACTGGCCTTCCACCAATTCAATACTTAAAATCTTTTAAATAGTAATACTTCATATGATACTTCCTTTAAAACAAATAAATCAAGCAATTGAATCTTTTTTCCCCCGAAATTGTTAAATCATTTGCTATTATTAGTCTATTACTACAATATAATGTCTTTGGGATTTAACTTTAATAATCCTATTCGTTGGTAAATTTTAACAAAATTGTTTCCTCTGATACTATTGCAGACGTTGAAAGCTCATCTTGATAGAGGTAAGAAGTTGCCTTTGCCTGATGGCATTCTCATCAATGGTCGTGGGCCTACCGGAGCATCTCTCAACGTCGAACAAGGTATGCGCTTGTTCAAATACTAATAATAATAACAATAAAAGGAAAAAAAAATATTGCATATATAGAAAATCAGGAGTAATTTTGATGAGGTTAATGGTCTTGTACAAACAGGAAAGACTTACAGGCTTAGAATATCAAACGTGGGGTTGCAGCATTCTCTTAACTTTCGCATACAGAACCACAAATTGAAGCTGGTAGAAGTGGAAGGAACACACACCCTGCAAACCACATACTCTTCCCTTGATGTTCATGTGGGACAGTCTTATTCAGTTCTAGTTACTGCTGACCAACCAGCACATGACTATTACATTGTCGTTTCCACTCGATTCAACTACAAGATCCTCACCACCACTGGAGTTCTTCACTATAGCAACTCTGCTGGCCAAGTTTCAGGTCCACCCCCTGGTGGACCTACCATCCAAATTGATTGGTCTTTGAACCAAGCCCGCTCTATAAGGTATTTTTATTAGAATTAATCTAGGTGTACACTCCATTTATGTTGTAAAATAAAATTTATGTTGTTTACATTTTTCTGTGTTGTAAATGGTGCCTAAGGAGGTGTATAGTGGTACATGTATCATTACCGTTATTATTATTCATTCTTTCATAATCTTATTCTATTAGTTTATCATTCCCTCAATTCTAATAGATGTTTCTGAATTCTGATGGCTCAACTTGTAATGATTGAATGCATACGATGAACTGAATTTCAGGACCAACCTTACAGCAAGTGGACCAAGGCCAAACCCCCAAGGATCATACCATTACGGTTTGATAAACACAACCAAGACCATAATTCTGGCAAGTTCAGCTGGTCAAGTGAACCGCAAGCAGAGATATGCAATCAATAGTGTATCCTATGTTGCCCCGGATACTCCTCTTAAACTCGCGGACTACTTCAAGATCTCTGGTGTTTTCCGCGCCGGAAGCATCTCTGACAGGCCCTACGGTGGTGGCATATACCTTGATACTGCTGTATTGCAAGCTGATTATAGATCCTTCGTTGAGATTGTCTTCCAAAACAATGAGAACATCGTTCAGAGCTATCATCTTGATGGTTACTCTTTCTTTGTGGTTGGGTGAGTCATCATCACATTCACATATAATCTATACATATAAGTTTTTCTTTAGTCTTTCTGTAATTGGTCAATAATTTGTTGGCCTAATGTTATTTCAACTGTAAAATGCAGTATGGATGGAGGGCAATGGACAACTTCTAGCAGGAATGGTTACAATCTTAGAGATGCAGTTGCACGTTGCACAACTCAGGTGAGCCAATAATTAAGCTATGGTCCTTGCCTTGAAATACTTGCATGTCCTTAAATTTGAACAAATGCTAATGTGGAATTCATTAACATTTAAGTGGTGTAACGATTTATGAATGTTTATGGAACATCTTGTATTGATCTTTGATTGTGAGCAGGTATATCCTTATTCATGGACGGCTATATATGTTGCACTTGACAATGTGGGAATGTGGAACTTGAGGTCTGAGTTTTGGGCACGACAATATCTTGGCCAACAGTTTTATTTGCGAGTATACACAGACTCAACCTCAATTAGAGACGAATTTCCAATTCCAAAGAATGCACTTCTTTGTGGTAAGGCAAGTGGAAGACACACACGTCCCCTTTGAGCTATCAAGGATTATTTGATGGATCTATCCAAGTGCCCAAGGCATTCTAGCTTTAGAATATCAAGTGTGGCTAACTTATGTGCTGCTAATTTTGTTGTTTGAGTGCTTTCGCTATTTATGCTATGCTATGCTATGCTCTGCTGGAATGTTTGAATGTGTAATTTTATCTTTGTATGACCCCAGCTCGAGGTCACATTCTTTCCCAGAAAAAAAAAGAAAAAAAAAGAGAAACAATATATTATAAATTTATATTCCCTTTGTATTATCTCGATTTTTACTAGCATTATAAAGTAAGGTTATGCAGATTGCAGCAAGTTACCATTTGCACTTCACATTTGACTGTGTATGGTTCGAGTCGTTCTTCTGGGTTTAAAAGAAACCAGATTGGCTATAAAATATATCCAGCTTAAGAATGTCGGAAGAAAAGGCGAATTCTCAAATCTTGTGTTCAAAAGTTGTATCAAATAGATCTTTCGAATGTAAACATCAATACCAATATATATATATATATATATATATATATATATATATATATATATATATATATATATATATATATAT
>JASCZI010000008.1:94479-125075 GCA_036250425.1 Stylosanthes scabra
TTAAAGACTCTAGAATGGTCCCCCCAGAATTAATCTAAGCTTCTAAGCTATCCGCTAATTCCTTTGCACTCTGTGTGGTGGGGATTGTACATACAATAATAGAACCAAATTGAAGAGATATTTAACTAGGAATAAATATAGGTATATACAGGTACATATATTTATTCATATATTTTTATCTTTAATAAATTCACACCTCAATATATAAATTATGAAATATAGTATAAAAATTTTGAGCACAAAAATAATAAAATTTAATACAGAAAGTTTGAATGAAAACAAAAATTATTTTTTGTGACGAATATATATGAATATGTAAACATGCGATATTAAAAAATCAACCAGTAACTACAATTTATCAGGATTATTACTCCATAATAAAATACAAATATTGCTTAAAAAAATATGTTAGAGCTCAAGGAGGTTTTTTTTGTTTCAGCACTTTTAATAAACACATATGATTTGTTAATATATTTAGATTTTTTTAACATCAGCCTTTTGAAATATATACTAATTACCTAATTGATGACTTAAAAGAATAAAATATACTTATCTTGTAACATTACTATAAAAAAAAACATAATTAGGAGATAATAGATAATCAGTCCAAAAGTGTTTTAAAATTTTTATTTTTATTGCTATAAATTATAGATATTAAATTAAACAAAATAATTTTAAATCATTATTTACTAAATTTGTCAATATAGTGTGACTATATATACTAGCTGCTAATAATACGGAAAATTTCTAATCATTTTCTAACTTTTAAACAATTTTTTTTATTCTTTTACATATTTAACATTTTTAAAAACAATAATTCTAAGTGAATAAATAGTTTTAGCCAACTAAATCCAACTAAGTCATTTATTTCTATATTAAATAAAAGAATATTTTGATGTCAAATAAAACTTTATTTAGGTGTATTTTTTATATTATTTAATACCAAATTTTTTATTTAACATAAAAATAAATTATTTAATTAAATTTGATTGGCTGAAATCACTTGTTCAAATAGCGTTACCTTTTTAAAAAATAACTTCAATATTTAGATTTTAAAGGAAGGATTAGGATGCATAAGCTCTATGGGTACTTTATATGAAAATGAAGCAATGAACATGCACGCGCCATTGGAAGAGAATGGTTGGTTGTGTTGCATTGAAAATAAGAGATGAATGTCAGATCCTAATGATGAGGCTACCCTTACGTTCAGAGGGAAGTAGTGGAGTAGCGTATAAACGTATTCGGTAAATGGAAGAGTCACCCCCATAAATTAATGCTAACTACCAAGTGCTACCAATTCGGCTATTCCTATTCCCTCTGCTGCTAGCTGAAATATGGTAGTATATGCAAATGCAAATTATTATAGTCATCTACTAATTAATAATTTAGATTTAAAAATCAGATCTATCATTTAATCGATGAATTTAAAATTTAAATATATAACAAGTTTAAATTAGAATAAAATTGAAAATAATAAGATAATATATTATCATATAAAAAATTTCCAGAAAAAAAAGTGAACTGATTTTTCAATAAAATATCATACCAGTTCAACGAATTTACCTATTTTTAATCGTATTTTCTTTTTGCCTGACTAAGAGTCAATCCAGTAGTTGATCTAACTGGTCTCAGAATTTGGTTAAATGTTAACCATCGCAACTATTTTAAATCCCAAATTTATAGTCACAATTTGTAGCGATCCTGCATGAATCTTCACAAACTGAAATCTACTACTTTCATGTTTAAAAAGACAAAACCTTGAGCTTTATCTGCAAAAGTTAAAGTACAGATCTAAGCCGTGAAACTTTATTTGATTATGATGAAAGAGGAACAAAAAATTAATCATTCAAGTCTCATACTCTCATCCCCTCTCCAAGAGAGAGATGTAGTAATCGATATCATCACCTGCTTGAAACCCTAGAACCAAATCACAAAACAAGTATCAACAGAATCATATGTAGTACAAGAATGAAACACGAAAGTCGGAGAGATCAGATATATAGAGAGAGAGAGTATATTTTATATTTAGATATAGGGTTTCAAAATAAAGGAGGCATCAAATCCTAGTATATTACATGGTTTTAGTAGCTGCTGGTTAAATTAACGGTTATTTTACCCTTCACTTACATCAAACTGAAGGATACTTTGGAAGAAGAATAACATAATATCATCCGGATCGTACTAAAAGTAATTTTGGGTAAAAAGAATAACGAAAAATACATACTGTTAATAACTCTATATATAAATTAAAGGAAGCATTTATCAGAGATAAAGGTATAAGAGAGACAGTAGAGACAAAAAGAAAAAGGGAATAAGTGGCTATGGTATATAGAAACATATACTTTACCTTAATAAAGGAAGGATATGATCGGGGATATAAAAATAAAAGTATGTATATATATATCACGAAAGGTTTTTACAAAGAGAAGCTAACAGAGCTCTGTTGGCAGTATGCCCACCTCCGATCCCCAAGAATTTTGGTGTTCATGAATGAAGATCGATGGTGGGGGAGGAGGTGGACAGAATGCCAATAAACTCTGTAAGCAACACTTTGTTAAGCCCAACGTGAAGAAACACACTGAAGCAGGTTTATACTTGAATCATGAAGGAGAATACTCTTCGTTCTCATCTAGCTAGCGAAGCAAGGAGCGCAGCGCATAGACAAAGTGGAAGTTTCAGATTGGAAATTTTTGCAACGAGGGGTAACCACATCCTACCCTATTTAAGATGCCACTGTGAGCTTCACAATAAATATGAGAGAGAATCACACCACGTCTTGGCACAAATTATTAGGCTCTCTAATACATCATTTAGGTGTATCATAATTTATTTTAGGTAGCGTTATCTCTGTATTTTTAATCTCGTTACTTTTACTTATAAAATATATAGGAATGATTATTCATTATTAAGAACACAAGAACACCTAAATTAGGAGTTGTGATCGAGAAATTTAACTCATAAATATAATTATAAATCTAATATTTAAAAAAATAAAAAATTTAATAATAAATATTATTTTTTTAATATTAAAAATATAAAACTTTTTTATATAAAAATTATATTTATAATTAGTTTTATGATTTAGATCTTAAATTATTTTTCTTTTTAAAAATATCCGAATCCTATTTTTATGTTATAATCCGGTAAACACATACGAATAATAATAATAATAATAATTTATTTAATATGTGTTCTTACCGCAAGTACTAATGTTATTATTAGTAAAAAAGATGTAGATATTTTATATAATAAATACATTAAATTTTTTTATAAAAACTCTAATGATTAATAATTTTATCCGTTGCTAAACTCTAATAATAATACTAGCCACTACTATTTGAAATGCAATTTTATTATGTGTCTTGCTTCTTATTATGATGCTTAATACGTTAAGAAGGAAAAAGGGAATTATAGGCACCGAAGAATTTAGATGTTTTACCAACTTTATTTGAGTTAAAAATACCTCAACATTATAAATGCCAAAAACATTTCAAACAAAACTACAAAAGCATAGTAACTCTATGTAATTCAACTTAATTATTGTTTACATGTATGTATATATGTGTTAATAACCTTATAATAACTTATTAAGACATATATATTATGGAGGTTCCCCCACCCTCATGGAAGGCACACTTTGATTCCATTGAAAGGACCTACCTTCCACTTAGCCAAGAATCCAAGGTACTCTCTGTTCATCACTTTGACCTAACACAAGATGATTAGACACATATATAGATATAGCAAAGAGAACGGTCAATGTGTTCAATAATTATATTAACCTCACATACACAACCAATGCAACTTTTCTCTTTTCTCTCCTCAGATCAGTAGTATAGCTTTTTCCACATTGAATAAATTCTGAGAGAGATATGAAATCTTCCCTTTTGTCATCCGATACGTCGCACTCATCACGCCCACAAGGCACAAACCCACGCTCCTTTAATTAGACACCAAACCCCAATACACTTATAATCACTACAACAACAACAACAAACTCCCACACAAATAATTACCATGTATGTCGTTATTCAATTCTACACTTATATCCATTTATGATACCAACCCATTTTTACCTGCCTTATTTATTGCTTTGCATCTAACTCTCCAATCTCCATCTATCTATATATAGTCAACACTCAACACTACTCTACTCAGATCAAGTATATTTTGCCTATGAATATTTCTAAATAAATTAAAAATATTTCTAACCTCTAATATATTTTGATTTTGTTATTAATATTTTAAAATATGGTGAATTTTATCTTTTATCCAATAAATAATTTTTATTCCTATTATACCCTTCTTTGAATCATCTCATGCTCACCTTCATTCTCTGCAACAATCACAAGGGTGGCTGCCTGCTACCTTACATATGCAATTTTTTATCATCACACATTATTAGAACTGTATAATTAAAAGCTTTTGAATTAATTATTGTCAAACAAAAAAAAAATAATTTCACCATAAAATATAAAAATACAAAAAATTCATGCAAAAAAATTTATATAAAAATATATTAAAAATATAATTATTTATACGTGTCTTTATATGAGTTTCTTTTGATAAAAGTTACATTGTGACAAACCTCTACTCCTCGTCTATCACCCCCTCTTCTTGTAGGGCTTGATCCTCTTTTGTAATTTAATATCTTGTAGAAAAATTATAGTTACTTTTTGAATTTTTTATATGATTGGTTATTTATTAAATTTGCATGGTAATTTAGAGTTTATATGTATGTGTGTGTTTTTTTGACTGATTGATTGACGTTGGGGGCGGTGAGAGAAGAGAAGAGATTTGAGATGGGATTCATCATAATGGAATTCGCAAAGCACTTATTAGTACCAAAGATTATGGAAGATAGAAAGGAAAGGAATAAGAAGTTCAGAGAGCACATGTATGGCGTGAAACTAAGGACAAGTACATCAAGACCAAGGAGATGTATGTGGAGCCTCCTACGAAGCTCACGGTAATAGTGGGTGATGGAGGAGAAGTACACGAGGGGTATAATAGGTATAAAGTTATCAATTTGAATAGAAAGGTACACGAGGGTAATTATATATGACCGAATTTTTACATTTTTTAATCATCGTCAAACAATCCATCTTCCAATTCTCTTTTGCATTGTCTGGCGATGATGATTAAAAAAAAAAGGGTAAAAATTCGGTTATATATAATTTTGTACGCTTAATTATATGCTGAATTGTAATAAGGTAATACTGAGTCTTGATTGGGATTGATTTTGGTTAAGGGATTGTGTTTGTATGACAAGTAGCTGTCTGTACTAATGTAGTATGAAAGGTGGTGTAGAATGCTTGAGAGTATGGGATGTAATAAGAAGAGTGGTGCTGATGTGTGTAAGGTGTTGCAAGGTAATGGGCTTATTTTGTCCTTGATGGTAACGTCGAAGGGACCAAATGTGTTTATAGACTATCTACTTTCCATTTAGGTCGAAAATAAAATAATTTTTTTAAAAAAATTTGAATAGAAAGATAAAATCAAATAAGTTAATTACGGTATTATAAATGTTGGGATGAGCCGATGCGCTATAATAATTCATATAATATTATGTTTTTTCATGGTAAAAGGTTCTGAATTTGAATCATCCCTTATTAAAAAAAAAAAAGACACGTTGGTGTGAGCTAAACCCTAATAATGCAATATGTACATTTTTTTCCTTTGAAATTAGATGTTAGCGCTACTCCCAAATTATGGTAGAAGTAACAAATTGGCTCCCTCTAGAGATATTGGCATTGCTATTAGCTTATTTCAACGTATAATCATTTTTAGTTCTTTAAGAACATGTCTATTAGTTCTACAATCTACCCTAACAATTTTGACTTTAGGAAGATACATAGAAGAATTAACTTTTCCTAGCTTTGCTTCAACTTTTAACCTTACCTTTCAAAAAGATGAAAAAGGATACATGCGCTTTGCTCCCTGCCCTTCTCTTCTATGCTGCCGCATAGGTAGCGTCAACTTTTTTATTTCTTTATGCAAAAAAAAAAAGCATTTATAAAGGGTTTGCTTGGGACAATGGTTAATTATTATGGATTTATGGTGGGGACTATAAATATATATATTCTTATATTTCGTCCTAACTAACAGAGTGGGGATGTCCAAGGTATAAATGTAAAGAAAAGCAAGCACGACACAAAACGAAAAGGGTAACAAAAAAGGATGTTTACCTTTTATCGTTTCTCTGCCTACTGCATCAAAGTTTTTTTACTTTTGGAACACGGAAGATTAATAATGGAAAAACATTGATCTATAAAGTATGCTCATTAAGACTATTAAATATGCAGATTCAATTGACTAGTGGGAGTACAATATTATTAAAGTAGTTAAATTTAATTTGAGAGGCCAAACCTATATAATAAGAGCAATATTAGTAGTATTACCTACACTTGGAACTAGCTAGGGACTTGCAACACTCTTAACCTAGTTTGCAGAACTCGATGCAGAGAGGAATCCACAACCACCATTCTTCATGATTATGATCCATAGCTGTCCAAATGAAAGAGCTTAACGTGAAGCGGCTAATGCGCTTTATTTTTACCCTCCTTTTTTTTTCTTTTTCTTTTCTTTTATTTTTCTTTAAAAAAAAATTAAAAAACTTATCCGTCCCTCTCCGGACAAGATGCAATCAGTAATCACGGTTAATATCTTTAGAATTGGGACTGTTTTGGTGAATGACATATCATTGCTCTCTTTTCTAAAATACGTATCTCTTTATTTTTTAGATTTATTAAAAAAAAGTTATCAATAAATTTAAAATTAAAATACACTATAATTTTAAGAGTTTAATTTTAATATATTAATAATATATAATATTTTATATAATCATTTAATTATATTTATTATTTTAAATGATTGGATACACGATTAATATAAAAAGTAATTATTATGATATATATGTAGTTACGTGATTAGATATAAATATAAAACTACTTGATAGATTAAAATTAAATTCTTATTTCAAAACAAAAGAAGTATAGCAAAGTAATAATAAAAAAGTTTATTACTAATAATAAATATAATTTAATTTAATTTTAATATATCGTCAATCTAAAATAATTTTGTATTTATATTAAATTATATAATTTTAGGTTAGTAAAAATAATTAACTTTATTTATGTTTAATAAATAAATTAAATGATCGTCTAACTTTGTAAAACATATCAAAATTAAAATGTAATATATGTAGTATGCTCCAGACAAGGCAAGGCCAAAGAATGATTGAAAGCACATGGCGAAGATATGCATGCCATGGCCTTGATGAACAACCTCGTCAGTTTATTATTTGATCTTTTTCCTTGCGGTCTTGAGCTCGTATTGTTTATGTTTGTTTGTTGTCAGATCTCAAATAATTTGTTTTCATGCAAGTGAATTTTGATACAAAAATGGGTAATCTGACTCGTATAAGAATACTCTCATATTACTCGAGTAAATAAATCTCATCATTATTTAAGATTAGAAAAACATTTGTACGAGGAAAAGTATAATTACATTCTTTAGAATATCACATGACACATGTGATCAGGACATCCACTATCGGGTAGAAAAAATCAAAAGAAGCTAAGAATGAACCAATGGAGATGGTGCCTTTTTCAACCTCTATGTTAGGAGTAATCCTTACTTCTAAGAGAAGAATTGAGAATTAGAGATAAATTAAAAGAGATTAGAAAAAAACTGAAGAGGAAGAAGAGAGAATTTTTCAAAAGGAACTTAAAAGAGAAATTGATCATTCACTAAATTCATGCATAATTGATTACAATATTACTATTTCTATTTATAGAAATTTAATTAACTAATTAATTATGCCAAATGAACTTTAGGCCTAATTATACTCATAACATTATCCTATCCTACACTCTAATTCCTCGTATGTACGTTGTATTTGGGTGAGCAATTAACTAAAATTAGTTATTAATATTAATATTAATAAAAATTACGTTTAAATTAATTTAAATATAGTTTTTATTCTAGCACATCTTCTAAACTTTTATCTTTGTAATAATTTAAAACTGGCCTGATTACTTCTAATATTATACAAATAATTACATTATCAGACAAAACCGAATGTATGATTGAGAATTTGATTTGAACGTGGTATATATAGCTCATGTGACTCTGAGAGTAAAAAGGACAAGATCTTTGGCGCAGATAACCAACATGGAAAATTGAACGAAGAATGGAGAATTGTTGGATACATTATCTTTCGAGAACTGGTTTGGAATCGGGTCAGATGAGCTGGTTTGGAACCACATTGTCGAATTTTGGTTTCAAAATCTAAATGATGAAGTCTTTGACGATGTATTTGATGTTGACATGGGTCTCTTTCCAGCTACCATGCCACGTGATGACTCTCTCTCTCTCTCTGTCCACTTAATATATAAGGGTTGCCCTCAAATTCTAATTAGTAATACTAATGAATTTGTATATTCTTTTTTCATTTTAAAATAGTATATGTGCCATGCAAGTGATGCTCATTATTACCATTGTAAAGTTTCGGTACTTTAAAACCCCGTCACCAGGTTGCAATTTACGTTTACGATATTATTATATTTTGTGACATAACCCGTTAAGCTATAGGCCTATAGTGTATCGTTCATGTGACCGCTTATAAGAAGTGATATTTAGATTCACAATTAAGTTATTAATTATTTCAAAAGATACATATATTAAATCAGTGTTCATCTTTCTCCCAACAACTTAGCTTGTTTATCAGTACTTACAAGTTATAACATGGAATCAGTTTTTTTTTTTTTTTTTTTGGGTATTAAAAATATCATTAAACCCTTTCTAGCCGCTCAGCCCATTTCAATTCAAAGCTGCTTATACCGATCTAATTATGAAAACTCATAAGGTCTTTCAATGAAATTGAAGTGTTAAATGGTTCTTATTCAACAATTTGCTAACACAGTTGTTGATTTCTTTGCCAAGAATACTATAGAGATGAATGTAGAATATGTGGAGTTTCTAGAGCCATTGAATAATATGCACACGCTGTGGTGTGATATTCCAATTTTTTTTTTTTTTTGAAGAGCTAGTTGTATTGTTTTTTTGTAGGAAAAAAAATGCTCATTTTATTGCATTGTGTATAATTTAGTTTGCTGGTATTTTAGAGTCTAATCATGCCTCTTTACTATTATTGTGTATGAAAAGCATATAAATATCAATGGTATTTTAAGCTTAATTATAAACTATTTTTCAAAAGTAGATTACTCTTTTTTTTTTTAATTTTGTCAATCACTCAATCCCACATCCACAGACCCCGTTTTTGGACTTCTGGTAATTTGGGTAGCCACCTCATAACCAAACAAAAAGGAATTAATATTCCATCGTGTATTAGGACACAAGGAAGCCCATACCCTATTCAGCCTATAATTATCACCCAATTGAAACTCAGGCCTTCTCATCATAAAACTAAAACCACAACTAGCAACCAAAAAACAGTGAGAATGCGCTTTGGCCCGTTTCAATACCAAAAACAAAAAACAAAGAGAAGAAGGAGAAGAAGAAGAAGAGCAATGACAAGGCAATATTTGCAGAGAAGCAGAAAGAGAGAAAAAAGAAAGACTTTTCTGTTCCAAGGTTGGAGGAAAAGATCAAAAGAATACTTAAAAAAAATTATAAAGAATGGGCGTGGACTGGAGTGACTTACCACCGGAGATTATCGAAGCTATCGCCGGAAACTTACCAACCTACGGCGACTACCTCCGATTCAGGGCCACATGCCGGAGCTGGCACTCGTTCCTCCCACAAGCACCTCTCCGCCTCGGTCCTCAGCTCCCATGGCTCATGCTCTCACGCCGTGCCTTCTTCCACCTCTCCACACACAAAACTCACCTCCTCAACCTTCCAGAACCTTCCATCCGAACCCGCAACTGCGGCTCTTCCCACGGCTGGCTCATCACTCTCAACGAAGAGTCCCCCAGCATCATCCTCCTCAACCCTCTCACGCGCGCCACGCGCTCTCTCCCTCCCCTCACCGCCTTCCCCAGCGTCATCAGTTTCAGTTACTCCAACATCGGTCGAGAATACATCGTTCGTAACCGCCATGGCGGCGTTGACTCCTTCAATCTCAGGCAGATGTGCAACTCGTTCGTCAGAAAGATCGTCTTATCGTCGAGCCCTTCAAGGAGCAACGAATTCTCAGCGTTCGCGATTGTCGGTGAACGGAATCTAGCTCTCTGCAGAGACGGCGATGATTCTTGGATCTTCGTCAGCGAAGAAGAAGAACTTCACTGCTGGGAAGACGCTGTTCATCACGATGGCTCAAACTCGTTCTATGCGGTGAGCAAAGAAGGAACCGTTGCGGTGTGTAGTATTAACGACGAGTGTTTTCCTCCTCGCGTATCGATCGTTCAGACGGTGGCGTCGGTGAGATTCTCCGGCGATATTCACTACGCGGTTTTTTCCGGCGAGATCATGATGCTGGTGTCTCGAATTCTGGAACAGGAGTTTGATGATGATGCAGGCGGTGAATCCAACTTGGTGTATAGAACCGTGGGATTCGAAATCTTTGAGATGAATTGGTGTGCGTTGAAATGGGAAAAACTTGAAAGTTTGGGCGATCGCGCTCTTTTTATTGGAGGGAACTCGTCGCTTTCGTTGTTTGCTGGTTCTATTGGGTGTTTGGGTGATTGCATATATTTCACTGATGATTATTCGGACTTTAATTGTGATGATGCTTGTGGGAAGCATGATTTGGGGATCTTTAGATTATGGGACCAAGGTATTGAGCCTTTGCCCTGTTATCCCCGAAATTCATATTCTAGGTTGGGTTGGCCTCTCCCAATTTGGGTTTCGCCTAATCCCTCTTAATTACTTTATCATTTGGAAGCCAAACTTGCTGTGAGCTGGGTTAATTAAGAAGCCACATATATGCTTTGGCCCTGTGAAGTGTGATTTATCGTGTATAGTGCAGTATATTCGTGAATATGAACAATAACATGTTAGCCTCTGCTTCTTCAAATGTATGATCCACTTAGCTATGCGCCTATGCCTACTTATTACTGTATTGGATTGCAATATAAGGGTTGTGTTGTCCTTAAAAGTTTAAAACACAAACAATCATCAACAGGATGTTTATGTTTATTCTTTGTTTCGGTGATCCTAAATTTCTAATCTTTCTGCCGTGAACACAGAGTATGGCATAATCCCTCTGGTTATGTCCATAACTTATCTTCTTAGACATAACAAGACAACAAAAGGTGTTAGTAATAAAAATGGGGCATTCCGAGAATCGAACTCGGGACCTCTCGCACCCAAAGCGAGAATCATACCACTAGACCAAATGCCCTGTGTTTCTTTTTATTTGATGATGTACCATTAGTTTCTCTTGTAATCGTTTCTATCCAAATCCTTAGCTACTGGGCTTCACCTCTTACCAGCTACATGCCTACATCAACCTTGAAACTTTGCTTTCTAAACCTGTGTGCTGTGTATAAGAAAGAGCAGTTCACCCAACAAAAAAAAGAAGGAAAAAAGAAAGAGCAGTAACTAGTAAGAAAACTTGAAAAGTTGCACATTATATTGCTTAAGGCTACAATACCATAAAGAAAATAAGAATATTGTGTTGGATTTTTTCTTTTTCTGTTCGAAATGGCTTGTTTTAGGGTTTGTTTGACTAAGTTAATCTGGCCTGAATTACATAATAAGAACAAAATTTTATGATTTTAGACTTTGTTCGTTCTGAACTTATAATGAGTATGTGACTATATTTTTTTTTTTGGGTGACTTTATGTGGCTATATTTGAATCATCACATTAAATTACTACCATATTTGGTTATCTATCTTTATTCTATTGATTTATTATACATCTAAATTTTTTTTAAAAAGCTCTAATTAGTCAATGTAACCACAGTTAATGTGATAATATGTAATTATGTATCTAATTCGGTTCAATATTTTAAATATTTTAACTATTTTTTTCATCCTATATTGTTTTTTTTTTTTTTTTTTTTTTAAATATCCAACACACCTACCCCAACTCTTACACACTTTACAACCCAGCTATTGCTTGGGTTCCATCCTGTGTGGTTTTACAAGGAGTCAACCACTTATACGGTTATACGGTTATACCATCAAGCCTAAGTCTCAGCCATGCACATTCAATATTGTTTATTCTCTAACATTATTATAAATATTAAGTCTCACATTATTCAAAATTAAGAGCATATATACTAATTTTTATAAGTATGAGATCATTTTTATCTTTTAAGATAATTTTTAGAATAAATTAGGCTCATTCATTTTCCTGTATTAGGTCAAAACAAAATTTTAAAAAAATACTGTGATATATTTTGAGTCTTTGAAGTTGGAATATGTTTAGAAATAAAAAATATCATCTTTAATTTATATTTTTAAATAATACTTTAAATTTTATAAAATGTTATTGAGAATAATTTAAAAATACAATAAAAAGTGATATTATTAATAAAAAAAATTATCTATTATGCCAATGACACTAATTTATTTTAAAATTTGAGTTTAATTTAAAAGTTTATTATTAATAACCTAAATTGCTACCTACATAATACATAATTCAAACTCCAATCCTTAAAGTATACACCAAAAAACACCAATAATCCTTAAGTAGATTAGTAAGCTTTCCTCTCTATATCAACTCTAATACGTTAAAGCGAGTAAATATTGTTTAGTTAGTAGATAAGAAAGACAAGTCTTGTATTTGCCATGTCATGAACATGAATGATAGACCACCCATCTAACTTATTATACATGAACGGCCAAAACATTTTTAAATGGATAAGATGACGCTCAAGCTCTCAAACACATCATTCGCCTTAGTCTCAAGGATAAACTATTGGATATCTTAATCTTAATAAAAATAAAATTTATGTGTCCTTGAGTATATAACAATTTTGGAGTGTTATATCATATGGGATTTTTCTTATCCGGGGTATCCAGCATTAGGATTAGCTATAGTCTCTCAAATAAAATGTATTAATTACAGAATTTAAATACTATTATAAGTAAACTTTCTCATTTTTTAATTACTTTTGTTTGCTGTTTATATATTATCTCTCTTATTGAATTATTTAAATAGAAAGAAATTTATCAGGAAATTAGATAGGGCAAAATATCAAATTCCTCTACTCAATATGCAAGAAATACTACACGTTAAGAAAAATAATTTCTTCGTCAATAATTTTTGTTTATTGCTGTTTATATATAATCAATCTGTTTCATAAATGCTACTACTCATTAATTCAATCATTAATGAGGATGTTAACCAATTTTAATGGAAAAAAAATGAATAATAATAATTAAAGAATATGAAGCTATAAAACGAATCTATAAATAACTAAATTTTTAAAGCAATAAGTTATATAAAACTTGGGGGAAGAAACAATATACCATCTCTGGTGACTGGTGAGTATATAATTCGGCATAATATGTCCGCATTAAGCAACTTTTGAAATAAATGCAACAGAACTTAACTGTTGTATTTATTTTATATAATATACAGTATTGCAATTAAACACCTTGTCTCAAATCGTCGATAAATAAAAAATTACACTGTCTAATTTTATTATTTTTACAAAAAATTGGCGACCTTTGTTTTATTATTTTATTTATATAATAGATAGTAATTTTACTCTATCTAGATATTCAATGAAGGTTGGTCAAAATTATCATAATTATCGGTAATTGGTAAGTAAATCAGAACTAAAACTATGCATTAATTGAATGCTAATGACTCATATCAACTTGTATGGAAAAAATTAATATATTTTGGGAGTAAAACCCAAATTTAGTCTCAAGATACTTTAAATGGTAAATCTTGGTCTCTACCCAAATTTCATTACTCCTAAAATCCTCAAGATTTTTTAGATCAAATATACTGGTCTCTAGTTAAAAAAATATATAAAATTTTTACCCATTATTTTTTCATTTACACACATTGGGTTCCATATTAATCTCCTAATGTTGATTCTGTTATGAGTATATTTAGGCCTAAAATCCATTTGGCATAATTAGTTAGTTAATTAGATTTCTATAAATAGCAATAGTGGTATTGTACTCAATTATGCATGAAATTATGAAATTAGTAAATGATTCATTTTCTCCTTTGGTTCCAAACTCCCAATTTGAGAATTCTATCATCTTTCTTTCTAATTCTCTCTAATTTCTCCTTAATCTCTCAATTCTCAATTCTCTCAATGAAATCACCAAATGTTAAGAGTAAGGATACTTTTAAGAAGAGAATTGAGAGATTAGGAAGAAACTACAGAGAATTAGAAAGAAAGAGAATAAAATTCTTAAATTGGAAGTTTGGGATCAAAAGAGAAAATGAACCATTTACTAATTTCATGCATAATTGAGCACAATACCATTATTACTATTTATAAAAATCTAATTAACTAACTAATTATGCCTAATGGACTTTGGCCCTAAATATACTCATAATAGATTTCGTAGTATTATTTTTTTTAAATGTTTCTCTCTTAGTTCATGCAAATTAAATCATTTAAATGTACACAAAATATTTGCGCCGAGATTGGTTAAATTTTATAATATAGTATAAAATATTACATTTAAAGCTCATTGCCCTATGGCAGTGATACTTAAAAAATAAATACTTTTTTCTTTCTAAATGAAACTTGAAAAGAAAAATATCTTCTGTTATTAAAATAATAATAAAATAGAATTAAATTTATTTTGGTAGAGTGGACGTTTGGGCTTTAGTCCTTAAGGATAGCGCATGGTGTTGTGGCTTGAAGTGAGAGTTCAAATATGAACTATGAAATGCATCCATCCATTCCATCTCATTCCATCCATCCATCCATCCATCCTCATAAATGAGTAAATGACATAGAGAAAAGATTATACATCTATGCTAGTGCATCATCATCATCATCATCCTTTGATGCAAGGCACTCCTGAAGCATCAAACAATAAACAGCATCGCAGTCAGAAGCATAAGTGCATGTCAACGCTCTCTGTCCATAGCAGCACAGCATTGTCAGGAGTCTACCAATGACATCAGAATAGAATACACACATTTATATTTACATACTTCTATATTCTATAGTGTTTAATAATTTTAATTGAAATAATAATAATATTTTCATAATAGAAATTTTTTTTTCTAAGAAGAAACTGAATCTCAAAACTTTTTATAACGAAAAAAAAAGAATCATATAAACTACAGCCATATTAAAATATTATATACGAGTTTAATTTCTATTCCATTGGAACCTTGCATATTCATCCATCCATCACAGCACAATGGCAGCAGGAAAAGCCAACGGTGGTGAGTAACCGTTCCCCCCTTCCCACGCTGGCACGCGGCAAACCATCTTCTTTAATACTCTCAACTTTGGTAAGTCACTCTTCTCTCCTTTCCTTAATTGCACTTCTCTCATTTTCTCATCTCGGAATTATCGTACTTACCCTCCACCCTTTTTTCTCATAAAGGAGTAAAAAGGACTGATATTTAATACATGTGATTTTTAATTTAATTAATTACTCTCGTCACATCAAATATCTCCCTGCCATTTATGTGCTTTTAAAAAAACACCACCACTCCCTCCTCCTTTCTTCTTTGCTCTCTCTCTCTTATTTTGTTGCAGTGCTGTTGAAACTTGAAAGCTAGTCTTCATTTTCTTTTCTCTTTTCTCTCCCAATGTCCTCTTCTTCGGCGGCGAGAACCACCGTTGGTAACGAGGAGGAAGGGAAGCTCTACCCTTCCCCACTAGCCTCTCACGACGACGTAGTCAAGGACCCTGCTGTCTTTTGGGACACTCTCAGGCGCTTTCACCTTCGTCTGGGTACCAAATTTATGTAAGCTTCTCACATAATATTTTATTACTCAATAAAAAAAAAAAAAAAAATTAATCCGTTTTTGTTTCCCCGCATCTTATCACTGCATCTGCCAAGCTAGCTGGAATGTGTTAATATATTATATATTTTGTTGTGTTGAATAAAATAAAATGTTTTGGATGGTTTTGGGTGTGAAGGATTCCTGTGATTGGAGGGAAGGAGCTTGATTTGCACGTCCTCTACGTGGAGGTTACGAGGAGAAGTGGTTATGAGAAGGTGGGGTCTTCCTTCCGTACAATCTCTCTGTAAAACGCATTCCCCCACTACTACTATATGGATTACCCGCTATCTACAAATTAGTTATTTATTTATTATTTATTATTTCAATTTCAATTTCAATTTCTAGCAGGTAGTTGCAGAGAAGAAATGGAGGGAAGTTGGAACTGTATTCAATTTCTCAGCGACCACAACGAGTGCTTCTTTTGTGCTCAGGAAACACTACCGCAACCTTCTTTACCATTACGAACAAGTTCACTTCTTTAATGTTAAGGGTCCTCTCTACACACCATCAGCAGGTTCCTTCATTATTCTCCCTTCGGTTTTTACTTTATTTAATGTGTAAGCTTTACGAACCCAAATAACCAAATTTGTTGTTGTAAAGATTCATTTTCTGGCAGCAAGCACTCTTGGAGATCTGAGCTGGCTATTGTTGAATATTCTCCCAAGCCAATGAACCATACTAAAGGTTCCCACCCTCAAGGTACTATAGATTAAGCCAACCTTAATTTTCAATTTCATTCTCACCTGTTCATGCTGTGCTATTATTGTGTGTATATTTATTAATTAATATAATAATTGGCAGCTTAACATAGTTTATAGTATTTAGAGAAATGTTAGGGCCAACATTTTTATTGATATTAGTTAACATTTTGGACGAAAACTTCATATTTGTACTATTAGGATTAAAATTTGAGTTAGTATTTAGTTTTGGGAACGTTGGCCAAATAAAATTGTTCTGTTACTTAATACCATTTGTAGTAATTCAAACTCAATTTATGTCCGATGCAATTGTAATTGAAATGAATAATGATTAGTAGTGACCAAAATTGGTGTGGCTTGTGACACTTTTTTCACGACCATAACCACCGAATTCGCAAATGTGGGTGAGACCCTATTTCGGGATTATATGGGAGCTCATATTTGCATATTTGCCTAATTGGGAATTTCAGTGCTTACATAATAATCAATTATGCCAAAGTGTTTTTTTTTTCCCCCTGAAGTTTAGAACAGTTATTTGCTTATTTAAGAGATCCCTTGCATTTTGGTTCAATGTGTGTAGACACTTCATCAAGTCTTACAGGGAAGGGAACAATAGAGGGAAAAATTGAGTGTGGCTATTTAGTGTCAGTGAAAGTGGGTTCAGAGGTTCTAAGAGGAGTGCTATACCATCCAGAGCAACTTGTTCCTCCCCCAACTGTTCCACAAAGTAGCAATGCCATTGTACCCTACGGCTACAAACCTCGCTATTCCGGCGGCCGGAGGAGGAGGAACAAGAGAAAGTGGGACCCGAATTACCCGAAGCCAAACAGGAGTGGCTATAACTTCTTCTTTGCTGAGAAGCATTACAAGCTCAAGTCACTCTATCCAAACAGAGAGAGGGAGTTTACCAAAATGATTGGCCAGTCTTGGAATAGTCTCAGCCCAGAAGAAAGAATGGTAATCACTTAATTGGTTTTCACTCTTCTGCATATGTGGTTACTTTCTAAGTATCATGGTTTATGGTTTGTGAATGATGCAGGTTTACCAGAACATTGGCTTAAGAGACAAAGAAAGGTACAAGAGGGAGGTGAAGGAGTACAAAGAAAAGATGAAGATTATGCAAAACTTAGAAGTTGGGACGCCCAGAAATCTCAATGGTTCTGCTCTTAATGGTAGCTAAAGAATGATTTAGGAATGTTGTTTATTAAATCCGTTGATTTTTATATGCATATTTCTTAGGACTATGGTCTAGAGGGACTGACGGCTCAATTTTATTAATTTGGGTTATATTTTGGATTAAATAATCGTTAGATCTTTTCATTTTGTTTAATCAATCGCTTTCTGATTTTGTCCGCAGTGAGAGCATTGGTTTGTCTCCTGCATAATGAAAATTACAAAAGTAATTAACATTATTATTATTTTATTAACAATGAAATCGATATGAAAAATGTAATTAATTAGTTAATTACACAAAAAATAAATAAATAAATAAAGATCCTATAAGCTGATGTTTGCATTCTTTTAGGTATATTCTATCCTATCTGGCTTAGGTGGAACGCACCAAAGAGATTATAGATGATGATGATTGACTCCTTATCAAATTAATGACCCATTAGAATTGTGAACCAAAAAAGTTATGGCCTCATGGGAATATCATTTCTCTATCTGCAAGTTGCACGGTTGTGTTGTGTAGGTGTAGCATAAGATTTATTTATTTATTTAGTTCCAAATCATAGTAGCCCTTAATTTTGATAGATAATGCAGCTATGATAGAGACTAGATTCTTCTTTAAGTATTCATGTTAACCATATGTGAACATTGGCACGGTTTCACCTTGAAATTTCTCTAGTACTTGGCTCGTTATTTAATTAAAGAATAGATTTAAGACAAAACATCAAGAAACAGATTCAGTGACTCGATGATTAATGCAAAAAATAATTCAAGGAATATTCTGACTCCTACATAAGAGCAAGGAAGATTGCCAAGATTGCCGTACCAAAATTAAATAATGTCAAAACGTAAAGTTTATTTAAGTTGTGTCTGACAGTGATGTTCTATGTGGGAAGCGGGTGAAACAAGGCACCATTGTGTTTGGTTTTGGAAATTGGTGAGTGATTGATGATGCTATCAAAGGATAATAATAATAAAAAGAGTATTCAAATCTAAAATTTTCTTTCTGTTCATGATCAATCACCTTAGTCATGATATTTGTATATGTTTTAATAAAATATATTATATATACATTAAAAAATTAGTTATTAAATCATTGCTAGATTTTTTTAGTTAAACAATAATTATTAGAATAATCAAATTTGACATAAACAATATGAATTAAACATCTTTCGAATAGTTTATAAAGAGACTGTTTATACGTAAATTTTTCCGGTGCATATGTACAGTGACTTTTATATTAAGATAATTAGATAATATCTTTTTATATAAAATGCTAAATACATATTTTTACAAACTCTGATAAATGGATGACTAATTTTTATGCTATAAAAGATTGTGAGGAGAATGAGAAGAATCAATCTATGAATGCATATGGGAGATACAGAGAGTCGCAGTAGCAGAATTTGCAATCCTTGGTGGAATCAGAGTGGCCGAAAGCAGAGGCAGAAGGTTGAAGTTTACAGCGAGGTTCTTACTAGACTCAAGGAATTGAATGTCAAAGAAGCTTCAGTTCCTGGTTTTGATGATGAGCTTTGGGCTCACTTCTACTATCTTCCAACTAGGTACATAACACTAAACATTCCTACTTCAACTTTATTCCTTCCAATTGTTTGTTATTATGCCTGAGTAATTAATTGTAATTAGGTATGCTTTGGATATGAATGTGGAGAGGGCACAAGATGTGCTCATGCATAAAAGGTTGCTTCACATGGCACGATTTCCTGCTACTGCAACTGGACCTGCAATTGAAGTTCGTCTTGTTCAGGTACTTTATGCATCAATATATTAGATTAGATTATCAAACTAATATTATTTTATTTTATTTACTTTACCAAGATACCTAGGTAAGCCTTGCTGCTACATGCATTATGCAGGTTCGTGCTTCTTCTGCTGCAAACTCACGAATTTGTGACACTCCTCAATATTCTGATATTCCAGCCACAATGTGAATATACTATTCTTAAGTCCTTATTCTTAATTTCTTACTTACTTATATATATTTACCGATTACAGTTATTCATTTTCTTTCTTTCTTTTTACTCTCTTCATGCTTTATCAGCTTCCATCCGCCCCCGGCTTTTGCTTCATCATCTAACCTTGAACTTGATCAATGCAAAAGTCAGTTACAAGCTGAAGACAAGAGTAGACATTTCAATTTTTACGCACACTACGCACGGTAATATTTCTTTTATGGTGAAAACTTACGTGCAATTGTCTTCAACTATGTAAAGTTGGTAGTGAAAATCCTAAAATGATTTAACATGTTTCACTAAATTACAATCTAAACGGTTCTCAGCTTTCAACTTCACTTGAAATTAACTGCACGTGAGTTTCTACTTATCGTTCAAAACTCCTGGTTCTGTTTATCGTTTCTCATTCCTAGTACTTCGTGCAGGCCAATGCATGAAATCACGATTTCAAACAATGACAAGCCAAAACTCCTCAGTCAGGTAGTTTTGTTCACACCAGCCAATAAAAAAATTAAAATTCACGACAGTTTTCACTTTTGTTTGCTTTTCTTTTAGTTTGAGCTAAGCTTGGGTGATGATGCAACTGTAGTTAACTTCTTTAATGTCTGAGACTGGGCTTGACATTCAAGAAGCACATGCTTTTTCCACATTGGATGGATACTCATTGGATGTTTTTGTTGTTGGTGGTTGGCCAGTTGAGGTATTTTGTTCCTTTCGTTTTAATTGTCTTATGTAATACTACTACCTTGAATCAAATTGTGTCTATAACTCTTTTTAAGTTTTATAACTTACTAGCTCTAGGAACTCTGAACACTATTTGTATCTCATTTCTTTGTAACAGAGTTTACTTGACAGACCTCCATGTTTGAAATTTGTAGGAGACAGAGAAATTAAAACGTGTACTAGCAAAGAAAATTCAAAAACTCGAGGTAGGCATTTATATTGCCACTTGTGGTTATACATTTTAACATGTTCGCGCACTAGAAGTTAGATATTTTCTTATTCTTTGATGGAATTAAAGTTCTAGATAGTCATTACTCATTAGGCATTAACTTAAACATTCAGAGTTAACAAATTAAGTATTGCTCCCATCTACATAAACAGTTTATTTATAACTAATGTTTTGGGTGGAAAACCGAAATACAGGAGCAACTGCAGTTGAAAGAAAATGGAACTATTCCTACTGCAGAGCAAGGGAACAATGGGTTCAAATTTATCTCTAGTCATGTAAATTTTGCCACTAATGGAAATGATGTCTGGGATGAAAGATGTTTGAGATGTGAAAAGAAAATTGCATCTGGATCTTTCAGTGATCTGTGAGTATTATCATTTTATATCTTTAGCTTCATATATTTGTGAGTATGTAAGTGTGGGGTAACTAACAAGCTGGCACAGGTATAAGGGTACTTTCTGTAATCAAGATGTGGCTATCAAAGTTCTTAAGGAGGATAATTTGAATGAAAATATACAGAGGGAGTTTTATCAAGAAATCTGTATCCTAAGGTTTGTTCTATTTCAAATTCCATTCATCACATTTTCCAAACCACCCTTCATTACTTTTAAAAGGAACTTTAGAAGAAAAGTTAATAAAAGGTTTAATTTGTCTTTTTTAACATTTTTAAAGAGTCAAAATGCATATTTTGAAAGTTTAAACTTTAAAGTGCATGAGCCAAAAATTAAGATTAGTTACATTTTATCCTAGAATATATAATCTGTATCCATTCATGGCTTATTTGAATTGAAATCTTGCAGTAAAATTCAACATAAAAATGTTGTGAGATTTTTTGGTGCTTGTACAAAACCCCCTAACCTTTACCTTGTCACAGGTAAAATTTTCCATTGTGGATTATATTTTGCTCATTAGTTACAAGGTTAATACAATAGTTATAGCAATGTTTTTATTTATCAGAATATATGTCTGGCGGAAGTATATATGACTTTCTTCATATAAAGAAGGCTGTGCTTTCTCTTCCATGGTTGCTTAGAGTTGCCATTGACGTTTCAGAAGGAATGAAATATTTGCATCAGAATAATATCATACATCGAGACCTCAAAACAGCTAATCTCTTAATGGATGATAAGGGGGTAATTAATGTTACTTTTGACCTTACTGTCTGTATATGATTTCTTACAGAATTTTTAATAGCTCTGGTTGATAGAATTTCGGGTGTAATGAGTACTAACTTTAAACTGCAATATCATGAACACTGAAGCAGAGTATGATCTTATATTGTAAGAAAAACTAACAGGTAGTTAAGGTTACTGATTTTGGGGTTGCAAGAGTGCACAATCAATCCGGTGTGATGACTGCAGAAACTGGAACTTATCGATGGATGGCTCCGGAGGTATCCGTGTTTTGCCAATGAATCATAGATTTTATTAATTAACCAATGGTTCCGGTCCAATGATTATTATGCATGTATATTGAAGGTGATTGAGCATAAGCCATATGATCACAAAGCAGATGTTTATAGTTTTGGCATTGTCCTTTGGGAGCTTCTTACAGGAAAGGTAAAGCTTTGTTAGTTTTTGTTTAAGTTATAATAATAATGGTTTCCCAGAATTCATGACTGATATATGTTTCATGAATGATAGCTTCCTTATGAGCATTTGTCCCCATTGCAAGCAGCAGTTGGAGTGGTCCAAAAGGTAGTGTTTCTTTATTATTAAGTGATTACTCACTGCATGATTTTTTTGGATTTGGTTAATTGAAGGAGTGGAGGTAAAAGGCTGCGGTTTAATATTGGGAATATGAATGAGTTGTTTCAGGGTTTGAGGCCAAAAATTCCAAGGCATACTCATCCAATGTTGGTGGAATTACTCAACCGGTGCTGGCACCAAGATCCATCTTCGAGACCCAATTTCTCAGAAATTCTGGAATTTCTGTTGCACATGACCATAAAGGTTGGTTCTAGAATCTACATATAATATTTTGACTAACATTTTTTTTGTGTTTTCAAGCTTCTATAAAAAAGTGCTATCTTTTCTACCAACACAGGTTGCTGGGAAAGGTGATGGTAATTAAAGGGAATGTATATTATATTTTACGGCTGAGAAGGAAGGTATACGTAAACAATGACGAGGTTTAATTTCTCAGTCTGGCTAGGTCGTTGGTTCAAAATGCTTGGAACCCTTTGACCTCTAACTGAAAATATGAATAAACATATATGTGGAATAATGCAAATGATGTTTGATACCAACATTGTTAGAAAGTGTATCTAGCTAATCTCATGAGTTTCTTTACTATTTGGATTTTTTATTTTCATTTCTTCACTTTGCCCTTTGCTTTTAATTCACCTAGCTTAGTAAAATTTGTGATGAAAGAAATCTCAAGTGAAATTCCTTTAAAATCTTGATGACTTGACCAAGAAACAAATAAATATAGCTTATATAAGCCATTTGATGAAACCTTGCCTTACTTATTTGGTATCCTTTGTTCTCTATTTTCACCTTATGAAAAGGTCATTGCACATGTAAATTGAGTATTCTATGCAAGTAAATATGAAGCATCAACCATGGTTACTGTTTTGGTGATTTTGATATGCTGTGCTGAATGACCAACTTTCGTCCTGAGCATTACCTATATAATTATTGAAAAAAGGCCAAAACTGGCATTGAGATAATGACCAGATTTTCCTTTCTTCTCTCTTATCATCTCAATTTTTTCCATCCTGTCATCCATTATGATTATTATTGTCGTGTTTGATATGGTCTGCGGAGCTGAGCTGTTATAACTTCGCTCTTATTCACTGAGAAAAGGAAAATAAACCTTGGTTGTAAGATCCGTGCTCATGCTTTTTTGCTGGCCGAAACATGCAGATGAAGACAAAAATCATACAAGAAGGGGTCTTGTCTCTCATGATTATGGTGCAATTTTAAATTAGTCATTTTTTTTATTGATTTTAATAAGTTATCTTGGATCATCCAAAATCAATAAATTAAAACAGCAAACTAGTGAATTGTGATACGGAGTATGATTTTTTAGTTTTAGTTTTTTAATATATTATTTACCATGATGCATATGTTAGTCTGTTAGGCAAACAAGTTATGTTCTTTTCTTTGTAATTTTTTTTTTTTTTTTTGTGACTAGCAACCGAAGTAACCTCCGTTCACATTTTCTTTGTAAATTAAATATACATAAAACAACAGTTGTTGGAGTTGATTACTAAAACTGTACCAGCATTTCTGTAAAAATAAAAAAGAAGAAGAGAACACAAACAGAGATGCAAATTGAGATTGAGAGATTCTCCACTACTTTTGATGTAGACAACTCAAAATGAGTACAAACATCAACTTTTCTTAATGAAGTAAAAATACAGATCCTGCCTTAGACTATCAAGTTAACCTAAGCCATACATGTATGAGAACAAAGTCCTTTCCCTAGGCTATGGGGGATGAATATGCAAGGTAGGTGTTGATGGCTGAAGTGGTAAACCCATTAAAACTGCTCCCTGCAGCGGTGGTATAAGCACCCATGTTAGGGAACACAAGCCAGTCATTCACATGCAGCTCAGGAAGCTGCGTGTCCCTCAGCACCGTATCAAGGGAATCACATGTGGGCCCAAACACAGTAGACGAGAACGTTTTCGAGTCTCTGCACATGGGAACCATATCCTCATCGCACGTGACCAGAGGCCTGCACGTGACGGTTGCAAAGTCAAACATTATGCAGTTAAAACTTCCGTAAAGCCCATCGTTAATCCAATACTCCCTCAACTCTCCCCTCACACGCTTCCCAATGACCTTTGTTGCGAACGTAAAAGCCGTTTCGGCAAAGTAACGGCCAGGTTCTCCAATTACCGTTATGCCCTCCTCGTTTCCAAAGTTGGATTCAAGGGCTTCGCTCACGTGCATTGCAGCTGCATCGAAACTAGGGCCAGATGTGAAGCCGCCACCAATATCCAGCACGTGCATTTTAGGCATGCCGAATTGAGAAGCCATTTCGAAAACTTCTTTAGCGGCAGCAATGGCGCCATGGTAGGCTCGCGAATCGGCGTCTCCGCTACCGATGTGGAAGGAAACCCCGGTGACCTTCAAGCCGGCATCGTGTGCGGCTTGGAGTAGCACCGGGATTTCCTCCGGTAGCGCGCCGTATTTGCGGCCTAATGCGCATCGCGCAGCGCCATCTTCCGGAGACTTTATGCGGAGGAGAAGCTCGCACTCAGGGTGCCATTTTCGGATCTTTTCAACCTCATATTCTGAATCGAAGGTTGTTACGTTGACGCCGACGCTGGCGGCGTACTGAATGTGCGACTCCGATTTGCATGGATTAGCGTAGACGATGCGATCCGGCGAGACGCCGAGGGACAAAACGGCTTCAATCTCTGATTTGCTGGCGCAATCGAAACTCGAACCTATCGCCGCCAAGGTTCCAAGCAAAGAGGGATTAGGGTTGCACTTTACCGCATAGAAAGGTTGAACCGTTGGAAGCTTCGTGCGCCACTTGTCCATGAGATCCATAAGCACCCCTAAATCGAGAACCATAAACGGCGATTCCGTTTCTGGTTTCTCATGAATCAGAGATTGAATGTAACCGAAGATGGCATCGCCTTCTGGGGGTAATGAAGTTACCGGTTTGCCCTTAACGCCTGACGCGCCAAGAACGGGGTTGAGGCTCAAAGAATGGGGTTCGGCAACAAGAGTAGGCATTATTATTAGCCTCCCTTTGTAGCCTTGGCCCTTAATAAGTTAATAGTGTGAATGAATGACAAACTATATGTGTGAATTTCACTTTGAGACATAGGAGAACATAATGATGTATCATATTTATATACATAGTCAGAGCCTGGCTAGCTAAGCTAAAATTAAATATAGGTTCATATGATGCTTCCGTGAGAGCCACGAGGAACTAGTGCGTGCTAATTGTAGCTTAAATGTTTAATAATCATCCTCTTCTTAATTAGCACTACTCATATAGCATCTTATGTTCTTATCCCTCTCGTAAACATAAATATTTTAAGCATTGATCAAATATTGATGGATGTAACGAGCGGAAGCGAAATTCTTTCTCCATGCTTCTGTTTTTTTCTTTTTTTCAATATGTATCCAAAGATGCCGGTGGCTTAAAGAAAATAGAAATAATTTTTTGTACAAATAATTTAGTTTAATTAGACAACTCTCTGTCTGTAGAGGACAAAGAGTATGAATTCAAACAAACAGGGGTAGGTTGCATGTCACCAACAAAAACTAAAAAGGGGTAGGTCCTATTTGGTGTTAGGTGTATTATCTGGTGCTGAAAACATATCTGTATATAAAAAAGAAAATGAGATACTCACTGAAAATGTAATTGAATATTATATCACTGAAATTATAATTTCTAAAGTTAAGAACGAAAAATATTTTTTAAATAAATTTAAAAATATGTTAAAAATAACTAGGTAGGTATTGATGAGTATATATTTCAAAAAGCTTTAAAAATATTTTTTTAAAACGATTTTTTATACAAACATTACTAGATTTTTCATCAAATGATTTTTTTTATAATGAACATGCGTTTTTTTTTTTAAAAAAATAAATACCTAAAGATTGATTTTTTTATATATTTTTGTGCGTGCATATTTTTTTAGTTATTTAATTGTATTTTATCTTAAAATTGAAATTATATATTGATATAGTCTAACTCAACCCCGAAATCTAATTAATGTGTAAAGAATGTCTCATAATTATAAATTCATGTGGGACTTATAATACATCTCTTTTGATCATCTAGAGTATAAACATAATTACTTAAGTGACCCAACAATATCGAATTAAATATGTTCTTATACCATTTTAAATACAATGTCATTTACAAAAGGCTGGGTCAAAATAAATTCTTATATTTCTTATTAAAATTTAATTTTTATACATCATAATTATAAAAAACTAGATAACTAATCATAAATTATCACATCAATAAAAATAATTAAATTTTAAATTCACTATTATCATAAAATTATAAATACATAAATCTGATTTGATGATTATATAATTATAGTTAGTGTATCAAGGACACCAAAATAAAAAAAAAAACTAATGCATCAAAACTAAATTCTTACTATTTAAAAGTAATGCAAATTAATAAATCAGAATCGTAATAAACGTATATATCTTACATGACCAATAGTTATAACAATACCAATAAAAATGTCTTATTGAAATATTGAAAATTATTGGAAAGACTAGATAACCTTTTTATAATTAACAAAAGTTAAAACAATTTCTATTATTATCTTCTTCATAAGTTCTCTACGAGAATTTTGTTATTGAATCCCAATTTTACAGACAACATAATTTGAAAAGAAAAACCAACTAACCAAATATATATATATTTTTTCTCTTTTGAGAATGAAATGAAATAAAATAAAACTGTTAACTAAACTAACAAAAAAATTGTTAATATACCTAAATTTTCTTATAATATAAATAAGCATTTGAATCTTCCTTATTACAAGCTGATGAGTGCGTTAAAGAGAATGGATAACTATGGCCATAAAGATTTAACTGAAAAATCAAATTAGTCACAAATATATTTTAAGCAAAAAATTAATCACAAACATTACAATTTATATTAAGATGGTTCAGATTAACATTTATACCTCCTCACATTATCAATTCTTCTTCTTTATTTCAAATCGGTCGGTTAACTAAAAATCGAACTGGGTCAATTTTATAATTATATTATTATTATTATTATTATAAGAAGAAGAAGAAAGAGAGACGGAAGGGAAAAGAAATGGAAGAGAGGGAGAAGGGAAGGATGATGGCGTTGGCGAAAAGGAAGGAGAGTCATCGCGCCATCGTCGTGAAGAGAGAGAGACACGAAGAGAAGGATAGATGCGGCGGAGAAGATGGAAGAGGGAGCTCTCGTTGCCGCTACCACCACTCCGAGCTGCTACCACCGCCAAAGCGTTCTCTGTCGGCGGCATGCCTCGTCGCCGTCCCGTCGCCATGGCGCCATCGTTTCTTAAGTCCATTTGATCATTTTTCTTCCGATCGAGGTTGGTTCTTGTTGAGATCTAGTGCCTTTTGGGTTCGTTCTTTCTTTTGTCTGAGATCTGTTTTGCTTTTGAAGTTCCTGAGGTTGTTGCCAAATTCGGAGCCGTTGGTGTTGGTTAGTTGTTTTTGGAGCTGGAAAAACAACGTTTGTATGATGAAATGTTTGGTTCAAGATTGGAACTTTGGGTAGTGGGGATTGAATAGAATTGTAAGGGAATGAAGGGTGAAGGTAAAAAAGTTATCTTTTGCAATGAAATTGATTTTGGTTGAAGGATTTAAAGTGTGGAATCTTTTGGGTTTACTTAGCATTTTTCGTTAATGATTGAGACAATTCATTATCCTGTATTTTAAGTTTTGTTGAGTTGATGATTTAATTAATAATTATTGATTCTTGAATTACTGTTAAAAATTAGGGGATGATGTTGATGGTGGTGATGGTTGAAATGGTGGTGATGGTGTTGATGGTGGTGTTGATGGTTCACTTTCCTAAAAATTCATTTACCAGTCCATATACTTAAAAACCGGTCTTGTTTTTAAAAATATGGGTAAAATCATAAATCAATCTATTTTGAAAACAATTACAATGTTTGTGAGTAATTTTTTTTATCTAAAATACGTTTGCGACTAAATTGATTTTTCAATTATACCTTTATGATTAAAGTTATAGTTATTCCTTAAGAGAACTACTACTACTGGTTAAACATACTAAAAAAATATAAATGTTGATTATTTAATTTCTTTTATGCATTCTAATATTTAATGTATTATAAAAAATAAGAGATTAACTAATATGTCTAAAAGTGATAATTTTTTAATGAAAATATAAAATACTTAAATTTTCAATTCATTTGGTATGTATGTATTTGTCACCAAAAAAAAATTGTTATGTATTTATTAAAGGAATAAATTTAAAATTTTCTATTAATTGTATTCTTAATATGTATCTTTATAGTATATGTTAGCTAAATTAATGAATTATTATCTTAATCAATGCTTTTAATTTGGTATGTAATTCCATAAATAAAAATAAATGTAAAATCAATCCGAGTTTTTTTTTTTTGGAAACATCTGAGTTTTTTATTTGGTCTCCAAACTAGGAGCAAAGAGTTTTGATTTTTCAGTCCAGATCTGACCAATGTCAAAGTTTTGATGCCTTGATTTTATTCTTTTTGGACCAACTTGATTTAATCATTTAAATTACAATTAGTGACCCAGACATGCATAATGATGAGCCGTGAAATAGTAAATAAGCGTCGAACCGAGCCTGCTAAAGAGGACGCTGAAAAGTTTGACCCAAAAAAAAAAAAAAAAGAGAACGCTGAAAAGCAAATGGTACTGGAATTAGTTAGCATGTGATCTTATATATTATTCGAAACTTATGTATGTGATCTTACTAACTGTGTAATAAATATATTAATAATTTAAATTTTTATGTTTTTAGAAGTTATTTTATTAAATATAAGAATTGTTGTTTATACGTATTAAAAACTACTTTTAATTTAATTTACTAAATGCTACAACTTTTAACATATTATTTTTAAAATTTTTTTTTTTTGATAATATGATTCCTAGCCTGAAAAGTAAAAGTTTGAGTGGCTAACTCGTACTTTTGATACTTACTACTCCATCAGGAGAATGAAGATAAGAAGTGGCCTCATAAGTCGCGTCGCGTGAGTGAAAACTTAAAAAAAAATCTACATTTTATACAAAAAAAAAAAAAAAATCTAGATTAAATTCTCTTGCTAGCTAGAGATTAATTTTCTACACAATAATTCTGGTAATCATGCATCAATAAAATTTCCGGAAGAAAGGAGAGATAAACAAATTAAACACACAACACACAAGTTGACTTCAGTTCATCACCAATAAATTAAAAAAAAAAAGAAGAATGCAGAAGAACAAAATCATAATTGATTAGATTTATAACATAGTATTTTTTCCCGGTAAAATATGATTTATATCCCTAACGTTTGTGAAAAATTTTAAAAATATCTCAAAAGTTTAATTTGATTCAATTTTATTTTTAATGTTTTTGATTGGTTTCAATTTTACCCCTAATCGTTAATAATTTTACCCTCAATATTTTCATTTTGTCATAATTAAAAATAAAATTAAACAAAATTAAACGTTAAAAGTATTTTTAAAACTTTTCATAAACTTTAAATATATAAATCATATTTTACCCTTCTTCCGGAAGATAGTGGTTGAATATGTAAGGTATGTCGGAATAGCTGAGGTGCTAAACCCATTGAAGTTGGTACCAGAAGAAATAGTGTACGCACCCATATCAGGAAAAACAAGCCAATCATCCAATTCGAACTCCACAAGCTGGTAATCTCTTAGCACAGTATCTAATGAATCACATGTTGGTCCAAACACAGTTGAAAGGTAAATTTTCGACTTATCCTCGTCGTCCTCACGTTTTGAGCTGCACCTGAGTGGCGTGCACGTGACTCGCGCGAAATCAAACATTATGCAGTTCAAACGTCCATAAATCCCATCGTTAATCCAATACTCCCTCACGTCTCCTCTCACGCGCTTCCCGATGACTTTCGTTGCCAACGTAAAAGCCGTTTCAGCAAAATAACGGCCATGCTCGCCAATTACCGTAATGCCCTCTTCGTTTCTGAAGAAGTTGGCTTCAAGAGCATCGTTCACGTGAACAGCAGCTACACCGAACTCTGTGCCAGAACTGAAACCGCCACCAATATCGAGCACGTGCATTTTTTGCATGTCTAGTTTTGAAGTCATTTTAAACACACTCTTCGCAGCAGCAATGGCTGCATGATATGCTTTGGCGTCAGCTCCTCCACTTCCAATGTGGAAGGAAACTCCGATGACCGTTAAGTCTGCGTCACGTGCCGCCTGGAGTAACATTGGAACTTCCTCCGGTAGTGCACCGTATTTTAGACCCAGCGAGT